>PVKS010005781.1:0-42334 GCA_004027875.1 Aplodontia rufa
GAGGGAAATGGAAGGATCTAGGGGGGGTGGATATTGAACAAATTTTATTGCTGAATTGTGTGCATCTAGGAATATGTGACAACTAATCCCAACATTATGTAAAACTATAATGTACTAATAAAATATATATATTAAAAAAAAGACAGAATCTTGCTAAGTTGCTTAGGGCCTCGCTGAGTTGCTGAGGCTGGCTTTGAACTTGCAAATCTCCTAAATCAGTTTCCTGAGTTGTTGGGATTACAGGCATGTGCCACTGCACCCGGTTGCAAACATATTTTAGTGAAAGTCAGTTTGAAAAAATATTTTTTGATATCGTTTTTACCAAATTGGTAACTGTTTAGAAATAATAGTGGTCAACTGTTGAGTCCCTGGAGTGTGTGTTCTGTGAGGTAAATGGTAGGGGCAAAAGTTTTTATAAATATCTTCTTTAGTTAAAAAGGCAAGTGGTTGGGGCTGGAGTGGTGGCTCAGCGGTTATAGGGCTTGCCAGCTTGCGCAAGTATGCGGATTTGAACCCTAGCACCATGTACATAGTGAAGTGTCGGAATAGCGAAAACCTCAAGAAAAACTAAATAAAAATTGATTCTCTCTCTCTCTCTCTCTTACTGTCCCTCTTCCTTAAAAAAAAGAAGCAAGTGATTAAGATCAACAGTAGTGCTGAAAACACTAAAAATTAATATAATTCCTTTAACTTTCTACTGTAACCAAATATTCAAATGTGAGTATCCTTTGAGTCAAACTTATTGAAATAAAAAATTGTATGTTCATGCAGAAAACATTAGTGGCAAAGTACTACTTTATTTACCAAACAAATGTCATACTCGTGTTGGGTGTTAAAGACCTCCCAGGATTCAGTTCCACATTCATTTTACCAGTGTCTCATGAGCTCCCAAATTCTTAGTCTTAGCTAATTGGACTTCTTTCTAGTTACTGACTATAAAATGTATAAAGCAGTTTTGTTTTTCTTTCTGGTTTTCTTCATTCGGTACTCCTTAATGGCCTTTCCTTAGCCTCTTTTGTGGTGGCACAGGTCACATTGATACTGTACTATTTTGTAAGTCCATGGTGGGTAAAATAGAGAACATAAGTTCTGCTCTCAAATCTTGTGGTCAAAATGGTCAGACAAAATCTTTTTTAAAAGGTCAAAAGGACCCTTTCAGTATGTAAAACTATAATGAAAAAAATCTTATTTAAAAAAAGAAAAAAACATGTCTTTGAAGAAAAAGAAAAACAGTTGAGAGGAGCAAGTTGTGTGATAAGGTACAAATTAACAAATAGAATATTGATACCATGTCCTGGGGCACTGCCGCTGACACTGTGGCATTAATGTTCAGTCTTCCACTGATCTAAGTAAGGGAGGTAGGAAATATCCCAAATACTTACCCCCCATGGCCCTTTGTACTTTTTTCCCTAATTTTCCCATTTCCCCACACCTAAAAAAGCAGGAAAATAATTCTCTTAATCTGAAATCTTTCAGCACCTTATATGTATCTTTTTATTTTTATTTTAGTAGAGTGTTAGCTCTTTAAAATTAGGAACTGTGCTTTACACATCTTGGCACAAAGTAAGTGGCTAGTAAGTTTGTTTCTTTAAAGAAATGAGTAGATAAATGATTGAAAAAATAAATTTCAACCAGCAAAACAGTATATTTTATATTTCAAGAGCACTAAATAGAGTAAAATAGAAACTACTTTTAGGCACAAATAGAAGAACATTGTCTTCAACATTTTGTTCTTAATGCTTCAAGGTAACTACTTCAATGTGAGGTAATAGATAAAGCTGCAGAACTTTTGAACTCGATTTTTTACATACATGTTCATTTCTTGAAATAGAGACTTGATTTCTATTAGTTACTTGATTCTTTGAAGTAATTTAAATAGTATAGCCATGATCTGTAATTTTTCTATAAATATGCCGTAGTCTCAGTGCACTGTGGCAATTTATGTAATAAAAGCAAAAAGAAGCATATTTCTGGTATCCAAACAGGGCATTTACTTAATTTTGTTGGAGGGCTTTTCAATTTTTCTTCAAATAAACCTACGTGTATTATTAATATAGTTCTGAGAGTTTATAGATAATTTTGTGTTCCAGAGTTTTAACCTACTATAATAAGTACTTTCTATAAAGTTTAATTTGTGGTTATCAATGGTTATGTATTATTGATATTAAATCAGGTTGATTGCATTCTTATAAATGTCCTTTTAAAAAACTCAGGTCCAGGATCTTCATGTCCTTTTAAATACATTCTTCTGAACAGAGTTCAGTGAACTATGAATTCAAAGTAAATTTATTTCATAGATCATTTTTGAGACATTTATTTATTCCAAATGGTGTTTACAGATGTAATCCATTTTAACATTTAGAATATACACATGCGTAATCGGCCCTCCCAGGGAATAATGTTGGTGGTAGTGGGGGGCAGGTGTATTTACCTTTATTACATCAATAAGAATACACACTTGGGTGGAATTGTAGAAATAGAGTTGCATGAGAGAACTGAGAGATCAGAACTCTTGGTAAGCTGAACTAATGATATATAACAGAAGGTCCCTTACCTTTAGGATTATGTTCAAATATATAATCATGATTTTCATTTGGCTGATAGAATCAAATTATCTGTTTTCTTAATGTTTCCCTCATTTTCAATTAATGTTTATTGAGTATAAAAGAACAGCATGCTATGGAACTTAGATTTCTGTTCCTAATATTCTGAATATTAGTACTATTATGAAATATTCTGAATGAGGGGATGGATCGGTGGTGGCTCAACAATTATGGTGCTTTCCTGGCATGCGCAAGGTTTGAACCCCAACACCACATACACAATGAAGTGTCAGAGCAACAAAGGCCACATGAAAAACTAAATAAAAGTTGATTCTCTGTCTCTCACACTGTCCCTCTTGCTTTAAAAAAAATATTCTGAATGATAGACAATTGATTTTGATGATAATTATAAATGTTTTGGGTTTCAGGAATGGTCATTGCTCTCAAACGTTTTAAGGCAAACAAGTATTATTTTCTTAAGCCAAACCATTGAAAACTAAATAATAATCAGTACTTGGACAATTCTATAGCTTATGTTAAGAAAACTTAATTTCTCTGCAGAATAATGTGAATGTACTTAATGCTACAGGATTGTGCACCTAAAAATGGTTAAAATGGGGCCTGGAGCGGTTGCTCAGCAGTTAAGGTGCTTGACTGGCATGTGCAAGGACCCAGGTTTGAACCCCAGCACCATGTACACAACTGTCCAGAGCAACAAAAACCAGTTGAAAAACTAACTAAATTGATTCTCTCCCTTTCTTACTGTCCCTCTCTCTCTCTCTTAAAAAAAAATAAAAAAGTTAAAATGGTAAGTTTTGTTACATATTTTTTTATTCATTAAACATGATCTTACAATTAGGAGGGATTCATCATCAAACAATCAAGAACAAAAGTATAATGACAGAACAAGCCAAGGCTGGTACCATTCCATGGTTAACCCCCTTGGGTTCTCCATGGTTCATGTTTTCCCCTACTTAAACCCCAAGTTAATTGGACTTCTCATGGAAGTTGGAGGTTCCCCTCTGATTAGATTCCCTTATAATACCTCATTACGGTCTCCTTGATGTCCTTCCTGTACCATCCCCCCTTCCCTGCCCTTCTCCCTACGTCCCCCAGCATCCTAGGCAAGATTCCCAAAGATCATGTAAAATTCATACATGTTGAGGTAATTGTTAGGTTAGCCATCTATCATACTGTTTCCACTTGTATTCTAGCTTCCACAAATGAGAGAAAACATTCGGCCCTTGTGTCTCAGAGTTTGGGATACTTCACTTAGCATAATTTTTTTCCATCTCCATCCATTTGGCTGCAAATGCCATAATATTATTTTCTCTAATAGCCAAGTAGTATTCCATTGTATATATGTACCAAAGTTTTTGAATCTACTCAAGTGAGGGGCATCTGGGTTGGTTCCATAATTTAGCTATAGTAAATTGAGCCGCTATAAACATTGATGAAGCTGTATCTCTATAGTAAGCCGATTCTAACTCTTTGGGGAAAATACCCAGAAGTGGGATGGCTGTGTCATAAGGTGGTTCCAGCCCTAAGTTTTTGAGGAGACTCCACACTGCTTTCCAGAGTGACTGAACCAGTTTGCATTACCACCAGCAATGTTCCTCTTTGCCCACATCCCCTCCAGCATCTGTCATTGATCGTATTCTTCATTTTTGCCACTCCGACCAGAGCAAGGTGGAATCTCAGTGAAGTTTTGATTTGCATTTCTCCTATTGCTAGTGATGTAGAGCATTTTCTCATATGTTTATGGGCTTTCTGGACTTCCTCCATTGAGAAATTTCTTTTTAGTTCTATAGCCCATTTATTAATTGGATTATTCGTGATTTTGGTGTTTAGTTTTTTGAGTTCTTCGTGTATTAGGGATATTAGCCCTCTGAGGTGTAGCAGGCAAATATTTTCTCCCATTCTGTAGATTCTGTCTTGAGACTCTTGACTAAATCTTTAGCTGTGCAAAAGCTTTTCTCTCTCTCTCTTGCTGTCCCTCTCTCTCTCTCTCTAAAAAATAAAAATAAAAAAGGTTAAAATGGTAAGTTTTGTTACATATTTTTTACTACAATGAAAAAATAAAAAAAGGTTGAGGAACATAAACAGAAAATAATGACAAAAACATGAAAAAAAAGTTCAAGTATCTTAACAATGGCAGGAATTAAATGGGGTGCAAAGATTACCAAATTTCTAAAGTATTTTAAATTTTATTATTTAAATAAGTTTTTCCTTCAATTTTTTACATCATTTATATTTGTTCAGAAAACTTCTTTTCCCCCCAGTAATTATAAGTATCTTTTAGATTCAGATTCACAGTGGCTTACTATATTTTTAAATTTCAAGCTTGAAAATGAGAAATTTGTAAGGAAGACCTTAGCCACTAAATGATAGTTTATCGTGTATAATCAACATATGTAAGCTTATGTATATTGTTATTATTACTCAGCACGTCATCAAAATATTTTGAGGATCAAAAGACTTCCTTTGCTCCAATTCCTGTACTCATCGTATTAAAAGTGCTTTGCTGAAGTGAGTGGATATTAAGCCACCAGAGGGAGCTCCATTAACAAATTTTAGTATTTTGGTTCTGAATTTTAAGTTTAGATGTTTTATGTTATATATTTTTCTTCATTGTAGAAATAGTGTTATAAAAATACCTATGTGATCTTAGAGGAACACCATGGTATTTTTATTTCACAAATATTTGAATGTTATATGTAAAAAAAGGTGAACATAATGCCTGCTTTCATGTAACTTACCCAAGAGTATGTTGGTGTCTTAATTAAACCTTCTCTTCAGGTCCCACACTAATATAAGGGCTCATCATTTATACCAAGTTGCTGTAATACTCATATTCATACTTTTTAATGATTTTGTAGTTTGGTTCACAAAATTTAAGATTGCTGCCAGTTTGTCTACGTGAGTTAACCTATGGAACTTGTCAAAATATGTAATGTAGAGCTCTCTATACAAGATTATGGTACAGCAACTCTTTTTTTTTTATAAGAAGGAGAGAATGAGAGAGAGAGAAAGGTAGAATCAATTTTATTTGTTCATCTGGCCTTTGTTTCTCTGATACTTAGTTGTGTATGTGGTATTGGGGTTTGAACCCAGGTCCTTAGGCATGCCAGGCAAGTGCTCCAACTGCTGAGCTACTGCTCCAGCCTCAATTCAGCTGCTCTTAGAGATCATGTATTTTTTATTTTTTTTGGAAGTTTTTGTTATGTGTGTTATGTTATTCACTTATAAATAATATGGACTTTAATATATTCATTGAAGCAAAATGGTTTCATTCTATTAAATGGAAATACAGTTATCCCTTGGTTGTTTTCTGAGGATTTGATTCAAGATCCTCTTCAGATACTAAAATCCACAGATGTTCAAGTTCTTCATTTAAAAAAAAAATGGCATAGGGGCTGGAGCGGTAGCTTGGCAGTTACCACACTTGCCTGGCATGCGCGAGTGTGCAGGTTTGTACCCCAGCACCACGAACACAGTGAAGTATAGGAGCAACAAAAGCCACATGAAAAACTAAACCAAATTGATTCTTTCTCACTGTCCTTTTCTCTTTAAAAATAAAATGGCATAGTATTTGCATATAACATCTATATATCTTTCTGTGTATTTTAGATCACTTATAATAACATAATACAATCTAAATGCTAATGTAAATAGCTCTTATACTATATTGTGTAGGGTATAATGACAAGAAATAAATCTGGAAGTGTTCTGTATGAATGTATTTTTAAAAATATTTTGGATTTGTAGTTGGTTAAGTGTACAGATACGGAACCCACAGAAGTAGAGGATGGGAGCTGGAGTGGTGGCTCAGCAGTTGGAGCACTTGCCTGGCATGCACAGGCACCCAGGTTCAAACCCCAGCACCACATACACCACTAAGTGTTAGAGAAACAAAGGCCCTATGAAAAAATATATATAATTGATTCTCTCTCTTCCTCTCTCTCTCTCTCTAAAAAAAAGAAAAAACAAAGGTAGAAGATGCATTATTATTTGCACTTTTAAGCAGAAGCTTTAAATATCTTTTCAAATTTTTTCACTACAAGTAAACTTTTGTGCCTTTCTGGTTTTTTAATGTATTATGAGCAATATAATTTAACAGAGATAGTTCTGAAATTAACCTTATTTCATAATGTATGAGTGTCATTTTTATTTTGCAATACTCTGAATTGACTTTTCAGAACTTTAGTGCCTACTTGTGTTGGTCATTCTATAAAATTTAGAAAATTGAAACAATGAGTAGTATTTGAAAGTTTTTTCATAGCATTGACTTTCACTAAAATACAACATCTATCAAAACACAACTACCACTGTAGGATTTAATCAAATGCTGGATTATTTGAATAATAAATAAATGACCATTGAAGAATTTTTTATCCAAAGTAATTTTTAAAAGTTGCATCTGCTTTCCTTTGTAGTGAAACCCAACACAAGTTAAAAAATTATATAATATATTATATAATATTCTTCTAATGTATCATTTCTTCTTTAGCTGAAAAATATAAGACTGGAGTAGTATAATAATAAATTTTATGTAAATAATTTTTATCTTATTTGGTATATAGAATTGTAAGAATTGTGTTTTGAATTGTTGAAAAAATGGATTGTGTGTTAACATAATGACTTAACCTTGATTACAAAATTGGGTAGTAATGGAATAAAAAGAAAGAAAATCATATGTCCATTATACTTATGAGCACACATGCAGAAATCCTAAAAAAGGATTAAACATGACAACATGAGCACACATGCAGAAATCCTAAAGGAGGATTAAACATGACAACTAAAATCAAGCAATTTATCAAAAGAATAATGATTATGAAGTGGGACTCATTTCAGAAATATAAGGATGGATTAACAGTTGGAAACTTGATTAGAATTTTATCACATTAGAATATTAGAGGAGAAAACCACTAAATCTTTGAAGTGCATTCTAAAAATGTCCTTAATTTAACACTAATCCTAGTTTTAAAAACTTCCTTTATTCAAAAAACAGAAGACAAAGATCTTAACCTAATACAGTGTTAGACACATACCAGCAATCTATGAAAGGCGTTATATATAATGATGAAAAATTGGAAGCATTAAAGTCAGGTGTTTATTATCATTAACACCATTTAATGTTTTCTCAGAGGTCCCAGTCAGTGCAGTTAAAAAGAAAAAATTAGAAACATGAATATTGGAAGAGAAGAGAAAGATACATTATTTACAGATAATATGATCACCATTGAGAAAATTTGAATGAAATAGCAGAAAACTATATTAATGAATTCAATAAATTGGTTTGATAGACCAACATTCAAAAATGAATAATTGGTTAGAAAATGAAATGGAAAGAAATAGAAATATCAGCCCCATATTTCAGAATAGAACTTACAAGAAAAGTACAAAGTAATTGTGAAAGAAAAGAATCAGCATCAATGAAGTTATATATCAATGAAGAAAAAGATGTAGATGTAGATATAAACAACAGGACAATCTTGAAAACAGTGTTGATTGAAAGAAGCAAGATGTGAAAGAATATGCATTATATAATTCCATTTTTATAAAATAACGTTTTGAGTTAGGCATATATACATCCATATATATTGCATATTATTTATATTTATTTTCATGGTAAAAAATAATAAGGAAAAGCAAGAGGATAAGGTTACAACAAAAGTTGCAATAATGGCTACCTCAGTAGGAAAGGTAAGGAATTTGGAAGGGCACATGGACAGTTTCTGGGTTTTGACAGATTCTGTTTCTTGTATTAGGTTGTGGTTACATGAATGTTTCCTTTATATTAGCTACATGCTCTTTGTGTCTTTTATTTGCTTTTCTATGGGTGACTTTATATCACAGTTAAAAAAGAAGTGTGTGTGGGGGAGAGGCAATGGATAAATGAACAAAGTAGAAAATTCCAGAAACTTAAGAGTGTATGAACAGTGTGTGTGTGTATAGTTACTGTATAATAAATTAGGCCTTTCAAACAACTGAGACAGATATTTCTCAATAAGTGGCTATGAGATAATTGGATTTTCTGAAGAAAAAAATAGATTCCTACTTATTCCACAAACAAAAATGTATTTCAGATAAAGATCTAAATATAAAAGGGAAGCAATAATGCAATTTAAAATGTCTTCCTTAGCAAGATAGTATAGGCAGATACCATAAAGGAAAAGATTGTTAGTTTTAGCATATTTAAATTACTAATTTCTGTATAGTAAAAAAATAAATAGAAATTAAAAATAAAAATTGGGAAAAAGTATTTTAAAATATCTATAATAGGCAATCTTACTATCCATAATATATAAAGAGCTTCCAAAATTATACAACCCCAAAATCAAGTGAACAGTTAATACATAAAAGAAGAATATACATATCTAATATATTGGAAAATATTCTTGGTGTTTCCAAGAAGCAGAATTTCAAGATAGTCTAAAATCTATAAATTCAATATTTGTGAGAATGTGGAGAAATGAGTTCTTTGGTGGAGGTATAAAAAATTGGTACAGCCTTTTGGGAGGGCAGACTTTTCAACATTTAAATTATGCTTTTTACTCCACATTTCCGTTTCTTAAAAAATTGTCCCTCTAAAAGATTTATACAACATAAAGATGTACGTACCAAGAAGTTCCTTATAGCATAAGTGTAGGAAAAATTCAGAATGAACCCAGCGTCTATCCCTTAGAAGGATGGTTAAATAAATTCCAGCCCCATGTGGAATATTGTCTTTTTTAATTTGTTTACCATAATGTGGAACTGTCAAGGCACATTGTTTAAACATGTTTTTCTATCTAATAACTCAATGTTGTTATATTTAATAATGAAAATAGTGAAAATCATAAGAAGCTAAAATTCCATATATGTGTATAGCTATATATGTATTTAAGTACATAAAAAAAATGGAAGGATACTCATGAAAATATTAACAATGGTTGCCTCCAGGGTGGGGAATTAATTGGAGTATAAGTTCTTATTCTTATTTGAATTTTATTAGTGTACTATTATGTAAATTTTAAAGAAATTTTTATCTTTTCATTATTGGGGTTTTAAAATAATATTGTAACATAATATTAGAAAACTTAAAATTAATATCCATGTCTAAAGAAAAAGACTAGTTGATAATTGGGGAAGAACCCTTTCCACAGTTTCTTTGAATGTAATCACATTTCTCTTTGTATAGCAGAAGGAGTTTCAAATATAAACACTAGTGTTTTCTTTATTTTTTAAAATAATATTTTTTGAAAAAGTTATGGCACTATTGAGTTACCTCTTTCTTATTTTAAATTTCCATAAATTTGGAATTTTTAGAAGAGTGTCTTAAAGTCTTTATCTAATTTGTAGTTTTACTTTTTGTCCAGGCCCATCAAACTCCAGTGAAGAAAGTGAATCCTGGAGAAGAAAGGAGGAAAATGTTTGAGGTAGTAAGACATCTGTCTGCTTAGTTTAAAGCTTTACAAAACAATTCTTAAAAAACAAAACAAAACAAAAAAATGAAACAACATCTTAAAATATAAAACCTCCAAACCTTTCCTCCTTATTTCTTTCAAACCAAATTAAGCATTTCTTATTTTTTAAACCTCCTTGGGCTTGCCTTTGCCATTGGTATACTAACATTCCTACAGAAAATTAAAAAAAAATAGGCATTATCAGTAAAAATTATTCTTTCTTTATTTAAGGAACCAGCAAGAAAGAGAAGGTTGGAATTTATTGAAAAAGATAAGAAGCAAAAAGATCAGGTAGGTTTTGTGCCTGTTTTTTTTTCCTTTACTACCTTTTAGATGAGAAGAATTTTGAATTCTAAGAAGTATGTCTTAAAATTGTTACAGATTAGTTTAATGAAGGCTGAACAAATGAAAAGGCAAGAAAAGGAAAAGGTAAGGGAACTAAAAAAAATTCATTTTTCCATTGGATATTTCTTCTTCAGTCCCCCACATATTTTGTTTAAGGAAGTGCCCTGAGCATGTACAAATATGTAACATCCAATACAACCATAATGTATAATTATAATGTTCCAATAAAATGTACACTGATTTCCATTTTATCGCTAAATATGTTTCAGGTATTTTATATTAAATACTTGAAATGGTGTTTTGTTTGTTTGTTTCTTTTCCCCAAAAGTTGGAGAGAATAAACAGGGCCAGGGAACAAGGATGGAAAAACGTGCTAAGTGCTGGTGGAAGCGGTGAAGTAAAGGTAGGCATTTAATACCAGTATGGGTATTCTACTGTTATTATTTCCTCCAGTTTTACCTTGCTCTTTAAAATGTATAGTACTGGCTGCTATTTTTTGTGCACAGTTTATTTTTATCTAGAAATCTTCAACATTTATTATTTCTTAGCTTTCCTGCATTCATTTGATATGTAACTGGTATAAACTAATATGTGACACTGAAAATTGCTTTAAAAGGTTTCATGTGAAGACTGAGATACACCATTTCTGTCAGAGGAATCACAAATACAAATTAAATACAAAATGAAAGAGTTTGTCTTTCATGTTTTTCATGTAGTCTTGCAAATTAAATTCTCAGAAGACCTCTTTTTAAAATTTTATTGGTTCTTTTTTTTACACAAACATGACATAAGATTATACAATGACAAAACTATAAAAGCATGGAGTTTAACTTATTCTAAATCAGTCTCCAGTTTTTCTCCTCCCCTCCCTACCACTCCTGGTTTTTTTTTTTAACATATGTGACAATAGGATGCACATTGACATAAAAGCTTAGAGTGTACCTTGTTTTAACTCAATTCCCAGTATTTCTCCTTCCTCTCCCTTCCTCCCATCCCTTGTTCTTGTTAGATACTTGACAGTAAGATAAACATTGATGTTTTTATAAATGTATACAGTATAAGTTATTCTAATTCAGTCCCCAGTATTGCCCCCACCCATCTACTCTACTGGTCTTTCTGTTATTTACTAGTAGCTTTGTTTTGCTTTTTTAATTTAGTGACTCATTGATATTCATGTTGATGAAATTCTCTATGACATGTTCCTATATGAACATGAGAACATTAAATCTGATTTATTCCATTAACTTTCCCTATTTCATTCCTCCTCCTTCTGTTTCCATCCCCTTTGTCTATTCCTCTCTTCTTTTCCTTATTTTTGGTTAGCTTCCACTATCAGAGAAAGCATTCAACTTTTTGTCTTTTGAGACTGGCTTATTTCGCTTAGCATGATGATATCCTCCAGTTCCGTCCACTTGCTGGCAAAATGACATAATGTCATTCTTCCCTGTGGCTGAGTAATACTCTATGGTGTGTATATGCCACAATTTCTTTATCTATTCATTTATTGATGAACACCTCTGTTGGTTCCATAGCATAGCTATTGTGAATTGTGCTGCTACAAACATTGATGTGGCTGCGTCACTATAGCATGCTGATTTTAGGTCTTTTGTATATATACCAGGGAGTGGGATAGCTGGATCAAATGGTGGATCTATTTCTAGTTTTTTGAGGAATCTCCATACTGCTTTCCAGAGTGGTTGTACCAGTTTGCAGCCCCCCAACAATGTACAGGTATACCCTTTTCCCCACATCCTTGCCAACATTTATTGTTGTTTGTATTCTTGACTATTGCCATTTGAAGTGGAGTGAGGTGAAATCTCAGTGTAGTTTTGATTTGGATTTCTCTAATTGCTAGAAACATTGATCATTTTTTCATATATTTGTTGACCATTTGTATTTCTTCATTTGAGAAGTGTCTGTTTAGTTCTTTTGCCCATTTTTTGATTGGGTTATTTGTTTTTTATTGTTGTTGTTGTTAAGTTTTTTGAGTTCTTTGCATATCCTGTATATTAATGCCCTGTCTGAGGTACAGGAGGCAAAGATTTTTTTCCGATTCTGTAGGTTCTCTCTTTATGCTCCTGTTTCCTTTGCTGTAAGGAAGCTTTTCAATTTGATGCCATCCCATTTATTGATTCTTTTTTCTTTCACTTCTTACACTTTGGAGGTCTTGTTTAGGAAGTCAATTCTTAAGCCAACGTGTTGGAGTGTTGGGCCTACATTTTCTTCTAGGATGTGCAGGGTTTCTGATCTAATTCTTAGATCTTTAATCCACTTTGAGTTGAGTTTTGTGCAGGGTGAGAGATAAAAATTGAGTTCTATTCTATTACACATGGATTTCCAGTTTTCCCAGCATCATTTATTGAAGAGACTGCCTTTTTTCCAATTTATGTTTTTGGCTCATTTGTCAAGTATGAGGTAACTATATTTGTGCAGGTTTGTCTCAGTTCAGAAGACCCTTCTTAATGTGGCCCCTGCCAGTCTCCAAATTCATCTCCATCTACTCCTCCCATATACTTCATGCTATTTTTGTGCTGAACTTGTTTGTGTGTATCCTGCTGTCTTTGTCTTTTTACTTGTGTTTCTCTTTATTTGATGTCACCTTTCTTTAATCCTCAGGCTCATCCCTGCCCCTTTTCATTATCTAGACAACCAGAAACTGAGTTTGTTCATTCAAACATTCACTTTGGGTAGACCCAAACCATATACCCTTGAGCAAGTTATCTCACTATTCTGAGCTTCAGTTTCTTCATTAGCTCTCTTCTACTTCCAACCCCTTTCAGTAGAGAATGGTACCTAGAGCTTAGCTAGCAAGGGCGCAGACTACAGTTTCTTTTTCCTATCTTTGTTCTGTCAGTCTGACCCTTGTACTTCCTCTTGCTCCCAGACCATCCCCTTCATCCATCCAACCATATCTATGATAGGCCAGATTCTAAGGTGGTCTCCAAGATTCCAAACTGTTGGTATACACACCGTGTGTTCCTGACCTTTGAATTATGTGCGCAGTCTGTGAATATGGTAGCAGCTCCTTTGATTAGATTTTGTAACATGGGAAATGATTATGGGATAGTTTGTCCCATTGTTACATTAATGAGTAAGACTCCCTCACAGCAGACTGGAAAGGAAAAGGAAGTCTGGAGAGATACTTGTGTTTGCTTGTAAGAGAGCAAATATTAATGTGGCAAGAAAGTATAGGTGGCTTCTAGATGCCACTGGGAAGAACTGGGAAGAAAATGGTGACCTTAGTCATAGGGCCACAAATTAACCAATGAGCTTAGAAGAGATCCACAGCCTCAGATGGGAATTATATCCCTGGCTGACATGTTGTTTTCTGCCTTATGAAATCCTAACCTAGAGACCCAGATAAATGTACCTACACTCCCAAGTCAGGGAAAATGTGAGATAATAAATTTCAAATGGTAATTTTGTGATAATTTGTTGTTACACAGCAATAGAAAGTAAATGCTTACTCCTCTGTATTATTTTCATTTCTATCATTGAAACAGCTGTTAATGAACATCTCTTTAAACTGTAAATTCACTTGAACCATTCCCATTAACGTTGGTATTTAGGCATAGAATAGATATTTATCAAGTTGAATTGACTACCATTATTGCTTCTTTACCCTAAAAATTATGATTTGATTAAAAGTTTGTTTTTTTGTTTTATCCACACATATGGTGCCTAATTTACATGTTTTTCAATCTCTTGAGGTGCAGTTTTTCATAAAATATGTCAATTATTTGTAATAGTTACCTTTTTCAATTCTGTATTAATGTAGACTTACACAATGTTTTTAGTAATTCAGTTTTGTCTACTAAATAGACCTTACTACTTCCTGAATGATAGGGAATAGTTGCACAGAATTTGTTACATTCTAAAATCAGCTCACCCTTTCTCTTACCTGATTGGGAAGTAAAAACCAACTAAAGTGTAGGATTTTGTGTCAAGTCCATGATAAATGGTGAGATGTTTGTGATTTTTCTCTTCCTCATATACCTTCTATTTAATTGTTTTTTCCCTGTGAGGTCTAAAGCAATATTTAATCATAAAACTTCAGTTTTTTCAATTTCGTTTGATAGCTGATTAACAGTTTTTTAAAAGACTCTTTGCCTAATAGATTTTTGCTTCACTTTATATACTTCTGTAATGCTGTCATTGAGAATTAATGAAGCATTTTATTTTCCATGATTTAAACAAATTCTATGTTAGTTTCTGTACTTATTCCTCAGTTTGAAATATTAATCTTGCTAGGTTATTTGATTTCTGCATGATTGCTTAAGGCCCTGGAGGCTCAGTATAAAGTGAATCAAATTAAGATTCCCCAAGATGAAATAAAAAATAAATATTAAGGGAAGTATTTCAAGATTAATATGACTATTACATACTTTTTTTGGTACTGGGAATTGAATCAAAGGGAATTCTACCACTAAGCTGCATCTCCAGCCCTTTTTATTTTTCTTTTTGAGACAGGATCTTATGAAGTTGCCCTGACTGGCCTTGAACTTGGAATCTTCCTGTCTCAGCTTCCCAATTAGCTGAGATTTCAGGCATGTGCCACCATAACAAGCCAGTTATTATACACTTCGAAATAAGCATTGATATTCACAGTGTAAATATCTGACTGTATTTGGTATTTACAAAAGCTAGTACTTCTTTGCTTTCTCTGTTTTTAGTATTTCTCTTATGAATGTATGTTTTAGAAGAATTGTGATATGTTCCACATATATTTTTAATTATCTGGTAATCATAATATATAATAGATTTAAAATATAATGTTATAGTATTCAGCAGTAAAAAAGAATAGTCTGGGGGCTAGAGCAATGACTCTACGGCACATGCCTGGCACGCGTGAGGACGTGGGTTCAATTCCCAGCACCACGTACACAAGAAGTGCAGGAGCAATGAAGGCCACATGAAAAACTAAATAAAATTGATTCTATTTCACTGTCTCCTCTCTTAAAAAAAAGAAAAAAAAAAGAGAATAGTCTGCTTATACATACAACAACATGGATCAGTCTCAAAAACATACAGAGTTAAGGAATTCAGAAGAATAAATATTGTATGATTCTGTTTATCTGAAATTATGGAGAAGACAGATCTAAACCATAGTGTCAGAAAGTAAGTCATTGGTTTCTGGCATCAAAATAAATACACACACACATGTAACGACTGCCACAGTGACATTTATCTCAGAAAGTTCCCTCTTACATGCCTGTAATCCCAGTGGCTTGGGAGGCTGAAGGCAGAAGGATCACAAGTTCAAAACCAGCCTCAGCAATTTAGTGAGTCCCTAAGCAACTTTTAGACCCTGTCTCAAAATACAAAATAAAAAGGGATTGGGATGTGACTCAGTGGTTAAGCATATCTGAGTTTAGTCCCTAGTAGCAGGAAAGAAAAAAAAAAAAAGAATCTTCAACCTGTGCTTAAAATTGGTGATTTTTTTGTGTATAAGTCATGCCTCAATAAAGGTTATTTTTAAAAATTATGTTGCTTTAGTATTCTAGTACAGTATTTTCAATATTATTTTGAGTATAAGCCTTTTCAGAGATGTTTACCTTCTTTTGTTTTTATGAATGAGAAATGTTAGAACACTCAATCAGAATATGAGCACAGGACCGACCACAAGAGTAATCAGTTTCATAAGAAATGTGACCACCTTTTTACAGAATTATTATTCTGATTCTTGACTTGGAATATATGTTTTGAGGATGTTTGTAAGGACTTCCTTGATTGAGTTTCCTGCCTAATTATTTATTTTTCCTATTTCTAAATAGCAGCTTCCGTGTCTTGTTATTTGAATCTTTAATTATCTATACATATCTTGAACTGATTTTTAAAATTCTGTGATTTCTTCTAAAATTGTTTGTTTACTATGCCAGTATGATAAAATAATTTTCCTTTCATTGGATTATACTGATGTTTCTTTTATTTGATTCTATGATTTTTTCTTTGTATCTTTTCTTACCCAGACTTCTTACATGAGATGTTATGACGGAAACTTTTCCTCCTTGACTCTTTCTGTTCTGGCTCTGTTCTCACCATTCCCATTCCCACCACACACCCCCCACAGTCTTTTAAAGGTTATGACTCAACTTTAGGCATAGCTATCTTAATTTCAGTGCTATTGATTTCTGCATTTAAGATCATTAATTTCTTTTTAATGAAACTCTTCCACCATAACTTCTTTAGCATTATACTCTTTGTTTACTTTTGACTCTTATCCATTTCTAATATCTCTATTTTCTGACTGGGGTTCCCATGAGTGTGAAGTTTTATGTCTCTGTGGCTGAGTCCTTAAATCTTTACCTTTATCCTTTGTTATTCTTTCTCACAGAGAATATACAAGTCCATTCAGCATTTACTTTTTCGTTGATTCCCTTTTTTACATATGGTCTTGGTGGCTTGATGTTAATGCAACAGCCCTTTAATTAGTTTCTCTATTTTGATCTCTTATTTCTCCTTAAAATGCATAGTATTGACTTACTGAGATTTTTAGAAGATGTTTTAGTATACTACTACTGCTAGAAAGTTTAGAAATGATTTCTGTTGTTGTTTTTATGTGACTACATATACCAATTGCACTCAGCCTCTCAGCCTCTACCACCTTTGTAGTCAGGCTTCCCTGTCTTCCTTCTAATTGTGCTTGTCACCATATTTCCTTCTTCTCCACACTTCTAGCACCCAAATATATGCATATATTGCTTATTTTTGCTCTAATACCTACATTAATATCTAGTCTGTCTCTGTTTCATTGCTGTCAAAGCCAAGTTAAATAATATCTTTCTCCAAGATTTTTTTTAAAGGAGGGATTTTGCTTTTGATCATTTTTTTCCCCATTTTGTGAATTTACTTAGTACTTCCTACTTTGGAGTGTCCCTGTTATCATTCATTTACTATAAGATTGAAATGTTTCTCCATTGTGTTTTCTTTCCCAATTTGTTTGAAAACTATTTATGAATAGATATGATGTTTTGACTCTTATTTACACATATTCTATGTTTCAGTAATGTTTATACCTTCGCATTTACTTGGTGAATAGGTTTGAAGTACATTAAAAGCCATATGCAAATGTTTTTGTTAAATGTAATTTTAAATACCATGTAAGCATGCTGTGCTTTACTTGTAAGCCTTACATATTTAACTTCATATAACAGAATCTCATGAAATGTATATTATAAACCTATTTGAAAACTTGGTAATTAAGACCAGATTTTTTCTTATTTATAAGAATTTAGTAACATTTTATTATTTTTGTTAATTTATGCTTCATTGTTAGTTACTAAAAATATTGCTTTTCTATTGTTAATTATTATAGCGTAAGAAAACATTTTGCTTTGGCTATGTTAATTAATATGTTCAAATTAGGTAATTGCTTTTTAAAAGTTAAACATTAAAATTGGCATTTTATTTTGAGGATAGTGTAGGGTTTTGGGACCTTTTAAGATAAACTATGAGAACTCTTTGTTTAATTCCTAGGCTCCCTATTTTGGCAGTGGAGGGACTGTAGCTCCATCATCTTGTTCTCGAGGACCATATGAACATTACCATGCCATTTTTGATCAAATGCAGCAACAAAGAACAGAAGATAATGAAGTGAAATGGAAAGGAGAAATGCATGGTCGAGGACTTCCAGAAAGGTATGACTATGTTCTGCACACGTTGCTTATGCTTTACTTCAGAGAAAGCAATGAAAGTCACTTTGCATATTTATCTACAGAGGAATTCCACCTGGAGTTCGTCCAGGATTTCCTAATGGGGCTGCGGGTCATCACCATTTCCCTGATGCTGATGCTATTAGAAAAACTTTGAAAAGATTGAAGGCCGTGTCTAAACAAGCCAATGCAAACAGGTTGGACTGTGACAATCCATGAATTCATCCTTGTGTGTAATTTTGTCTTTTGTCACACATAACTTAGTACCTGCACTTGTGGATGTGTTCTCCATTGTTTACATAAAATACTTTTTGCTTCGTGGATATAGTAATTTTCTCAGTTATAAAACTGGTTCATGATTATATTATGACAAACATGTAGCTCTTCAATTCAGCCTTATTTATGTGTTTAGACTTAGATTTGAATCAACATGTGGTTGTAATAATTTCATCTACTTGCTTTAAATAAATCAAAATGTAAATTTAAATGGAATCACACTTATGTAAAACTCAAAGCATATATTTTGTCCTTTCCTCATTGCTGAGAAGCCAGCTTTTCTCTTTGTTGTCTTAGCATGTTCCTCCTCTTCCATCTTTGATTTATACCTCTGTGTGATCCTTTTCACCAGATTTTCCTATCCTTCCATTGAATTAATTGATTAATGATAACTGACATAGCTATAATTCACACAGTTCTTTTTTCTTAGATGTGCATATGTGTTTCCTTAGTCACTTTTCATTTATAAAGCATGCTAATGTGTTTTGGAAGAACAGGTAATGTTTTGTGAAATTTTACTTACATCATCTTTTCCTTGTTGTAATTTTAAGGTGTTAGGAAAATTGTTATGATCACCTCATTACAAAAGATGATTAAAGTGTACTTAAGTACATTTAAAAGCTAAATGTATTTGAGAACAATAAAAAAGTGCAGAATAACATGAATAAGTTGTATATTATATACAAAAGCCTGAGTTGTGAAGCTGGTTGTAGATTGTTTCCTACAAATTCACATATATGCATATTTTTGCTGAATGATGAAGTACATTTTTTGTGAGGTTTTTATCTTTCTTCATTGTTGATCTTTCTAGTACATATACATTCTTTTTTAATAAACTTTATTTTTAAAGCAATTTTCTGAGCAAAATTGAGTGGAAAGTACAGCTTCCATACACTTCCTCTACACATGTACAACCTTCCTAACCACATCCTGGCCAAAGTGATAACATTTGTTACCATCAGTAAGTCCACATTGACCCATTACCACCCAAAGTCCATTGTTTATATTAGGGCTCACTCTTAATGCCGTACTGTGGGTTTTGACAAAAGCATAATTACATGTGTTCACCATTGTGGTATTATATTTAAAATGTCACTACTCTAAAAAATCTTTGTCCTCTACCTGTTTTTTCCTCTCTCCCTCTCTTCCTAACCTCTGGTAACCTCTAAGTATTTTACTGTCTCAATGGTTTTACCTTTTCAGAATGTCATCTGGTTGGAATCATATACAGTACACAGCCTTTTCAGATTGGCTTCTCCTATTCAGTAATATTCATTTAAGGTATCTCCATATCTTTTCATGACTTAATAGCTCATTTCTTTCTAGCACTGAATGATATTCCATTGTGTGGATGCACAGTTTATCCACTGACCTGTTGAAGAACATCTTTGTTCCTTACAAGTTATAGCAATTATGAATACATCTTTTACAGATATCTGTATGAAAGTTCTTGTGTGGAAATAAGTTCTTAACTCATTTGGGTGTATATATCAAGGATCAGATTGCTGGATCCTATGTTAAGAGTACATTTAGTTTTGTAAGAAACTGCCAAAGTGTCTTCCAAAGTGGCTATCCCATTTTGTTTTCCTACCAGCAGTGAATTAAAGTTTTTGTTGGTCCACATCTTTTCCAACATTTGATGTTGTCACTGTTTTATATTTTGGGCATTTTAAGTGTGTTGTGGTATTTCATTTGTGTGTTAACTATAATTCCCTAATGACATGTGATGTTGAACATGCTTCCACATACTTCTTCTCATCTATCTTTTTTCAGTAAGTTTTCTGTTAAGATCTTTTGCTCATTTTTTAATTGGTTTGTTCATTTACTTGTTGAATTTTAAGAGTTCTTTGTGTATTTTGGATAACAGGTCTTTATCAAATCAATCTTTCTCCTTTTCTTCCTTCTTTTGCAGTGCTGAGGATCAAACTTAGGGCCTTGGGCATGCTAGGCAAGCCCTCCCACAGAAGTACATCCCTAACCCACAATATATTTTTTCCAGATATATTCTTCTAATCTGTGGTTTGTGTTCTCATTCCGTGAGATTATCTTTCACAGAGCAGACATTTGTAATTTTCATGAAGTCTCTTTTACCATTTTTTTTTAATGGGTGGTACCTTTGCGTGGTATCTAAAAAGTTGTCACTGTAGTCAAGTTCATCTAGGTTTTCTCCTGTATTATCTTCTAGGAATTTGATACTTTTGTCTTTTACATTTAGGTCTGAAATTCATTTTGAGTTAATTTTTATGAAGGGTGTGAAGTCTGTGACTAGATTCCTTTTTGTGTGTGTGTGTGTGCTAGTGGACTTTTAGTCCACACAGTGTCTTAAAGAAACTATTAATGCTCCCATGAATTGATTGCACTCCCTTGTTAAGGATCAGCTGATTATATGTATATGGTTTATTTCTGAGTTCTCTACTCTGTCCTGATGTATTTGTTATTCTTTTGCCAACATCACACTGTATTGATTGCAGTAGTGTGTTAGTCCACTATTCATTGTTGTAACCAAAATAACTAATAAGAACAACAGTTTGTGAGAAACAGTTTCTTTTGACTCATAGGTTCAGAGGTTTAGTCCATGGTTAGCTGACTTCATTGTTCCAGGTCCAAGGTGAGGCAGAACATCATGGAAGAAGGGTGCGTTAGAGGAGCTTTGCTCTGCTCATGGCAGCCAGGAAGCAGAGGCTGGTGGGAAGGAAGGAACCCTCAAGTGAAGGTGAATCCTTCCAGGGCACTACTCCAGTGATGTACCTTTTTCAGCTATGCCCCACTTTCGCATAGTTACCACCTAGTTACTCTGTTCAAACTAGAATGGACCGATTAGGTGAGAACTTTTGTAATCTGATTATTTCACCTCTAACTATTCCTGCATTGACACAGGAGCTTCTGGGGGACACCTCATATCCAAACCATAACAAGTAGCTTTATAGTAAGTCTTTAAGTCAGTAAGTTTCAATCCTCCAACTTTTTTTTTCTTTTTGATTATTGTGTTGGCTATTCTGGGTTTTTTTTTTTTTTGTCTCTCTCTATAAACTTTATATCAGCTTGTCAATATCCCCAAAATAACTTGCTATGAGTTTGATTTAGCATCTGTTGAATCTGTAGATCAATTTGGGAGGTATTAACATTTTGACAATATTGAATCTTCTTGTTCTTCCTATTGTACCTATACTGTCTTTCCATTTATTTAATTCCTCTTTGATATCTTTCATTAGATTGTTTTAATTTTTAAATTCTTTTAATCACTAAGTTTTGAGTTTTTTTATTGGTTCAACATAGTCTTATATTTTGGAGGGAATCGTTGTTACATATTCATGCATACATAGATACTGACAAAGTAAGTTAAGCCCCATCCTAGTCTAGGATCTCCCCCACTTCATTTTTTCTCTAATCTTGTGTCTCCTCTGTAATATTCCCATGCTATACACAGAAATGAGCATATACATGTATAATTATTGAAATTTATGAGTTTATATGCCTGCTTGAGTATGGTTTGGCTTCTCATGGGAGTCCTGTGTACCCAGATATGTTGATAACCTCCCCTTTTCCTGCTTTCCCCTTCCTCCCTCCCTCCCTTCTCTCCCTACCGTCATAGTTATGGTTCCCCTAGCTTATGTAAAATTTAAATTTTGGTAGGTTTATTAATTAAACTTAGCTAAATTTTATCCTGTCTTAGGTTTTACTCTAGCTTCCACATATGAGAGAAAACATTTGGCCCTTAAATCTGTGTGTTTGAGATATATCACTCAGCATAATTTTTTCCATTTCCATCCATTTTGCTACAAAAGCCGTAATATTCTTTCTAATAGCAGGGTAGAACTCCATTGTATGTGTATGTATGTGTGTATGTATGTACGTTAATATATGTGTGTGTATGTATGTGTGTGTGTGTGTGTGTGTGTGTGTGTGTGTATCACAGTTTTGGATTCGTTCTTCCAGTGAAGGGCATCTGGGGTGATTCTATAGTTTAGCTATTGTACATTGAGCTTCTATAAACATAGATGTAGCTGTGTCTCTGTAGTATGCTGATTCTAGGTTTTCTGGGAAATTACACAAGAGTGGGACAGCTGGGTTGTATGGTGGTTCCATCCCTAGTTTTTTGAGGAGTCTCTACACTGCTTTCCAGCATGACTGTACAAGTTTGCAATCCTGCCAACTGTGTGTTAATGTTCCTTTCTCCCCACACCCCCTCCAGCATCCATTATTGTTCGTTTTCTTCATTTTTGCCATTCTGACTGGAGTGAGATGGAATCTCAATGTAGTTTGATTTGCATTTCTCTGATTGCTAGTGTTGTAGCAATTTCTCATATACTTATTGGATTTTTGAACTTCCTCTGTTGAGAAATTTTGTTGTAGTTTTTCTGATATAGCTATATATATATTTTCTTATGCTTGTAAAGTACATATTTAATTGGGGATGGTGCAGGTATAAATGGCAATGTGTTTTTAATTCCAAATTCCAATTATTCGTTACTGATTTGTAGGAAAACGGATCACTTTTACATGTTAACCTTGAATCCTGCAACCTTGCTACAGTTACTTACTAATTTGAGGAGGGCATTTTCTTGTCAGTTCTTTTAGATTTTCCACATAGACAATCATGTTGTCTGTGAAAAAACTAGTTTTATTTCTTCACTCTCAATCTGTAATCTGCATATCTTATATTCCCCCTTTTTTTGGTCTTATTCCTGATCTTAACAGAAAAGCTTCAGGTTTCGCACCATTAAGTATGATGTTAACTTTTGATTTTTATAGAGGTTCTTTATGAAGTTATAGAAGTTCCACTCCATGTCTAGTTTTCTGACATTTTCCCCCCCTTGGAATGGATATAGATATGGGATTTTGTAACATGATTTTTTTAGCAATTATGTATATTGTATTTTCTTACTCGTTTTAAATGCTTGCTAGTAAACTTCAGACTTTCTTAAGCAAACCCTACTGAGCATTTAAACAACTCTTGAACATCTAATGCATCTAATAATACCTCTGAAAAATGTCATGAACATTCAATTATAGTGTCCACATTTCGTCAGGTTCCACGTTTCAATCCTAAGACTAAATACTTCGTGTTCTTTTGAAATTAATCAATTTTAAATTGAGAGCTAAAAATGATGTATATTTATCATGTAAAACATGATGTTTTAACATACATTGTGGAATGGCTAGGTTGAGCTAACTATTATTATGTCACAAACTTTTTTGGTGAGAAAATTAAAATCTATACTAAGTAATCTTCAGAAATACAATACATTGTAACATGCTGTTTTTGCATCTATTGATGAGCTCATGTTACTTTTCTTCTTAGCATGTCAGTGTGATCGATCTTATGTATTGAATTAGCCTTGCACACCTGGTATAAATTTCATTTGGTCTTGGTGTATAGTTCTTTTTATACATTGTTGAATTTGATTTGTTAATATTTTGTTAAGGATTTCATACCTATATTTGTGAGAGATACAAGTATGCAATTTTGTTCTTATGTCTTTGTTAGATTTTTTTAGTACAGTAATATTTTCCTCATGGATTGAGTTAGGAATTATTCCATCTGCTTCTGTCTTCTGGAAGATTTGTGAAGGATTGGTATAATTTCTTAAAATTTTAATAGAATTTAGCATTACACCCATCTAGGCCTGGTATGTTTTTAAAAGTTATTAATTATTGAATCAATTTCTTTAATGGATATGGGTCTATTCAAATTGTTTCTTAGTAAAATTTTGCAAATTGGTTTTTCATGGGACTGTTTCATCTAGCTTAATCAAATTTGTGAGCATAAAGTTTTTCATAATATTTATTCTTTTAATGTGTATGGAACTATAATGATGTCTCTTTTTCATTTAGGTAATATTAATTGTGTCTTTTTAAATTCTTAGCCCTCCTGGAGGCTTATTGAGTAATTTTTAAAATAACTAACTGGTTTTACTGATTTTTCTCTGTTGATTTCCTGTTTCCAATTTCATTGATTTGCTCCAATTTTATTTTTTATTTCTTTTCTTCTACTTGCTTTGGATTTGGTTTGTTCCCTTTCTAGTTTCCTAAAGTGGAAGGTTAAAAAAAAAAAAAGGATTTTAGATTTTTCTTTTCTAATACATATAACTCAGTGTTAAAAATTTCCCAATAAGTCCTGCTTTTGTTTCATCCCCAAAATTTTGATTAGTACAGATTATTTTAAAATTTCTCTTGGGACTTCCTCTTCAACCCTAGTGTTATTCAGAATTATGTTGATCTCCACATATTTTGGATTTTCCTATTTCTGATACTGATTTCTAATGATTTTATTAGGTCTAAAAGTAGCCATGTTAAATCTGTTCTTTTAAGTTTGTTAAGCTTTTTTTTAAGTCCCAAAATGGGGTCTCTCTTGGGCATGTTCATATGACCTTGAGAAAGATGAATTCTGTTGTTGAGGTAATGTACAGATGTGTGCTGAGTTCAGTTGTCTCCTGCTGATTTTCCTGCACACTACATCTGTCCATTTTCAACAGGGGCGTGTTAATGTCTCTGACTATAATAGTGAATTCATCTTTTTCTCTTTGCAGTTTAATCAATTTTTGCCTCACACATTTTGATGCTCTGTTGTTTAGTATATACACATTAAGGGTTGTTATATCTTCTTGGAAAATCAACTCTTCATGCCATATCCCTTTGTGTTGGTCAGCTCATCACTGTGACCAAAATACATGACAAGGCCAGCTTAGAGGAGCAAAAGTTTATTTTGGCCTCATGGTTTCAGAGGTTCAGTCCATGATCCACATCTACTTTGCTGTGGATCTGAGCTGAGGCAGAGCATCATGGTGAAAGGCATGGAGGAGGAAAGCTGCTCAGTTCATTGTGGCCAAGAAGCAGCGTGAGAACAGGAAAACCAGGGATAAAATATATAATCCCCAAAACAGTCTCCCAGAGAATAAGCATTAATCCAAATGTACCAGTCCTCTGATTAGATTGAGTCAGAATCTTACCATGAGAGGCGTAATGTCACTTCCTACATTAACATAGAAGGTTTTGGGAGAAACCTCATATCGAAACCACAATATTCTCTTTATCCCTGATTACTTTCCTTGTTCAAAAGTCTGCTCTGTATTAAATTAATATATGTAGGAGCTCCTGCTTTCTTTGGACCAACGTTAGCATGAACTTTCTCTTTTCCTTTGTTTTTAATCTATGTGTCTTTATATTAAAGATGGATTTCTTATAGACATTATATAATTGGACATTGTTTTTTGATTCACTCTGACAATCTGTCATTGATGTTTAAAGCTATAATTGATACAGGGGCTAATCTCTACCATGTTTGTTATATTTTTTCTTTCCTATTTAATGCCCTTGCTTTTTTTTTTTTTGTATTCCACACATTTCCTGTTTTTTGTTGTTTTGAGCATTTTGTGTGATTCATTTTTTCCCTCCTTTCTTAGTACATCAATTTTGTACTCCTTTTTAAAGTTTTTTTTTAAGTGCCTGCCCCAGAGTTTAAAACTAATCTTAATCCATTTGTATGGAACATTTTAAATATCATGGATAGTACAAGTACCTTATAATCTCAAAGTATTTCTAATTCTTCCCTCCTGTCCCTTATATCATTGCTGTCATTTATTTTATTTATACAAAAGCATGCATTAGTGTGTATACCCACATAAACATACATAATTAAATACTTCATTGCTGCTATTATTTTGAACAACCTGGAATCTGTTAAATCAATCAAGAATAAGAAAATTAAAAGTTTTTTCACTTATTCTTTCTTCAGTGTTTTTCTTTCTTTGTATAGACCTTAGTTTCTGTCATCATGTGACTTCTCTCTAAAAGAATATAGCCTTTCTTGCAAGGCAGGTGTAATTACAACAGATTTTTTTAATATTTGAAAAGAGCTTTGCTTTTTTTTTTCACTTGCGAAAGTTAGTACTCAAGGTACTAAATTTAAGGTTAGAGGGTTTTTTCCCTCTCACTCAATAGTTAAATATTTCATTCTCCTCTTGCCTGCATGATTTTTAAGAAGTTGGATGTCATTATTATATTTGCTTTTTTATAGGTAAGTTTTTTTGTTTTACCTTATTCTTTTAATTCTTTATCTTTGATTTCCTGAACTTTGATAATGATATGCGTTAGATGTATTTTTGTTGTCATTTATCTACTTGGTATTTCTGAGTTTCCTGGATCTGTGGTTTGAAGTTTGACATTAATTTTGGAAAATTATTAATTATTGTTACTTTAAATAATGCTTCTGTTTCTTTTTGTCTTTCTTTTCCTTCTGATATTTCCGTTACATGTGTGTTGTTCCAGAGTTCTTGAATATTATGTTCTTTTTAACGTCTGTCTTTTTTCTTTGCCTTTCAGTTTTGGAAGTTTTTCTTTCTGTGTCTTCAAATGTCATGTTCTTTCCGTTACCATGTTCAGTCTACTAATGAGCCCTTTATTTTATTTTATTTTTTTTTTAAAGATAGAGCGACAGTGAGAGAGACAGAGAAAGAGAGAAACAACTTTATTTAGTTTTTCACATGGCCTTAGTTGCTCCAACACTTCCAACACTTAGTTGTGTAGGTGGTGCTGGGGCTCGAACTCGGGTTCTCATGCTTGACAGGCAAGCGCCGAAACCGCTGAGCCACCGCTCCAGCCCACTAATGAGCCCTTTAAAGGCACTCTTCATTTCTTTTTACATTGTGTTTGATCTTTGGCATTTCATTTTTTTTCTATCTTTAAAACTTCATTGCTGTGCTTACATTATCCATGTATTCTTGCATGGTGCCTACTTTAAGAACTTTTCATATTAATATTTTTAAAAATTCCAACATTCCTTTCTTATCTGTTCACTCTCTTTAAGATGTATTCCTTGTAATCTTTTGCCGAAAGGTGTGTATAATATAAGGAATGAAGGTTTTTAGTGATATAGTGGTATACTGGAGGCAAGGGAACATTTTATATATTTCTGACATTAGGTCTCAGTCTTACGGTGAGCCTGTGCCCCTCAGCTGTGAACTTACCAATGATTTTCAGTTTTTTTCCACCCTGAAGTGGGACAGGATGGCTGGAAAGTGCTGAGGTGTATTTTTCCTTCCCACTGTAGAAGCTAGAGCTATCTAGAGTTGACCATTTCCCCTCCCCATATCAATTAAACGCTGATAACCCAGCAGGTTACGCTGTGGCAGAATAATATCTCCTGAGGACAGGAAGTGTTTAAAAGAACACTGTTCTGGCGTGTTTAAGAATGGTTGCTTTTTCCCCTTCTGCTCTAATCAAGACGGGATTTTTCTCTGACATTTACTTTGAGGAGCTGGTAGAGTTCCTGGAAGTAAAAGTCACAAAAGTGAAAGTCCTAAATTGGTTCCCCTGGAGTTTTTGGCTGTCTGACTTTTCAACACTGAACTTTGAGCAATTTGTCAATTATAGTTCATATTTTTCCACCCTGACATTGGTTCCTGTGAGGTTTCTACTCTGGTAAGATGTGTCTTTCTCTAGTTGCCTGTATGTCTCTTCAGTTTTGGGCCAGCAGTTTGCCCTTTTACCCGCTCATCTCTTATGGACTTAAGAAGAGTTACCACTTTTTAATTTCCTGAGCTTTTTATTTGTTGTTAGGGCAGAGTGGCTACTTCTGATCATATATGCTCTACCAGAACCTGGAAGCTCTGGTACATATCTTGCATTGTCATCCAAATAAAAATTTCAGAGGCTTATCCTCCTTAAAACCAATCTTTGTGTTTAAGAGGAGCACAGAGAAAACTTTGTAAGGATGTAGTAATCGTATTTCTACAAGACAGAGTAAAAAGAAATAGTATGCATGATTGATCAGGAAACAAAGTAATCTTAGTAGGCCATAGCTAAAACTAATTTAATTTAGATAAAATTTAACCGGAATCAATTTTGAGGGTCATTGAGTATGAAAAATTATCTGATTACATAAATATATACTTGGAGAAAGTTTGTAAAAAGCACACAGTAAGAAAATTAAGTAATGATTATTTCCTCATGAATCAAATTGCAGTCTCTCAGTGACGTGCAAATTCATCATATGCCTGTATACTTTTAGGTCATTATCTTGCTACTACCTCTTTCTGTACTTCTGGGAGTGGGAAGGTAATAGACCTAGACTTTTTTTTTTTTTAATTCCTTACTTGGAATACCTTTGCCTCCGCTGTTTTTGTCTAGCTAATGTCTCCTCATTATTCTGGCCTTCGTTTAGGTTGGGTTATTTATTAAGTCTGTAAAATAGAAATTAAATTGGAGACCTCATTGAGGATATCCAACTTCTAATTTTGTCAGGTAAACTGATATGTTAAAAAGTTATTAGCCTTGGGCGCTGGAGTGGTGGCTCAGTGGTTATAGTGGTTGCCTGGCATGCATGATGTTCAAACCATAGCACCACATACACAGTGAAGCATTGGAGCTATGAGAATCAGAAGAAAAGCTAAATAAAATTGTTTCTCTCTCTCTCACACTGTCCCTCTCTCTCTCTCTTTTAAAAAAAAAGTTATTAGCCTTAATTTATAGCCTTTGATAAGAATGAACCAGACTGGAGTGGTGGCTCAGTAGTTGGAGCACTTGCCTGGCATGTATGAGGACCCAGGTTCAAAACCCAGCACCATGTATACTACTAAGTTTCTGAGAAACAAAGGCCAGATAAAAAACTACAGTTCATTCTCTTTCTCTCTCTCTCTCCAAAAAAAACAAAAAGAACATTTCAATGTAAAAAATGTATGACATAAGCTTAGAATATAAATTATACTTTTAGATTGAATAAATTTGGATTTGTACAAATTATATAGTTTGTTTTTGAGAGTTGTTGGAAACTTAGTTATATACTGCCACTAGTCAGTCCCAACACTGCCTAGTTACCTATTCCTGCTATTCCGAGCCTGAGTGTTATCTCCCTGATGCTCTCTTGTCTTTATGTGTGCTTCTGCATAACAGAAATAAGCCTGTGAGAAGAGGCCTTGAAGCTGTGAGTTCTGCATCCCATCCCTTGTTCAGACAGCACTGCCCAAAGGGAGTTTATCTGGCATCCTTCATCATTCTCACTGTCTCTTTAGCCATTACCACTATCATCATCCTAAGATGGGTTTTTAATTACCATATTAATAATGATCAAATTTCAAAGCAGCTGTAAAAGTCTTTTTTTTAATGTTGTTGGTTTTACTTTTTAATATTGAAAAGTCAATTTTTTTTCTTTTATCATTGTAGAGTATATGTATTCCAATAGGCTAAGTTGCAGAAAAAATGACTTCATACATTAGCAAGCTGAAACATATCAAAATCCTTCAAACTAGTAAAGTTATTTTTTGCTATAAAAATGTCCTTATCTCTCATACCTTGTAATAATTGGTAAGAAAATGATTTAACTACTATGTATGATATTCTTTTAATCTTGTACTTAGTAATATTTATTGTCTTATATTTATATATACAGTATAATCCTTTTTCATTGTCACGGATTAGTAATTTTTACTACTCCAAACTTAAGCTGTTGTCTTTGTCCCTTAGTATTTTGTTTTATTCAAAGGCATTTTATCTTATTTTTTTCTCCTTTCATCCTCAAGTTCCCTTTTAATATTATTGTCTTTGCCAAATTTAAGAATGTTCTCATATTTGTTTTTAAAATGTTAGCAGCTGACAATGTTGTCATTATTCTTAGAATTCTTAACCAAATGTTCATTTAGGTTGAGCATGCCTCACCTGAAAATTGAAAATCTAAAATGCCCCAAAATCTGAAACTTTTTTTAAGTGCTGACATGAGGCTACAAGTGCAGAACTCCAAACCTGACTTCATGTGACAAGTCATAGTCAAAACACAGACACACTATAAATATTGTGTGCAGTTATCTTCAGACTGTGTGTATGGAATGTGTGGAAAAAATGCACACATTGTGAATCTCATTCCCAAGATATGTATATATGTACAAATATTCCAAAATTTGAAAAGATTCAAAACTGAAATGTTTCTCTTACCATACTTTTTAGATGTCTACTCAGCCTGTACCTCTTTTTTCTATCCCTTTTGCCCAAGGAAAAAGAAAACCCAAAGGAAAGACATAAGTGACTTTTTGTCTTGTTTGTCTGCTTGCCAAAGTGATATTGGTCAGTTTTTTAAAAATCGGGATGCATAGGGAGGATGTTAGGAAACAAACAGGAATATCATTCCTAATTTCTACAGAGAGAAGCACTATGAAGACTTTGTTCTATTTACTTGCATTCTTTTTTACGTGTTTCTCCCCACATAGTGGAAATCATATCATATCTGTTATTTTGTATCTTTTTAAATGTAGCATTCATGTTACCACACTTATTTCTCTTGTTAAAAATTGTTTTCAAAGGGCTGGAGGGGTAGCTCAACAGTTGAGACGCTTGCCTGGCATGCATGAGGACACAGGTTTGAACCCCTGCTCCCCACGTGCACAACAAAGTGTCACAGCAATGAGAGTCATATGAAAAACTAATAAAATTGATTTTCTTTCTTCCCCTTTTCTCACTGTCCCTCTCTCTTTTTAAAAAAAATTGTTTTCAAGATATTTATTAATGTTTGTGTAGGATCCCAGAGTCTGAATGTACTATGAATTATCTGACAAATGACCTAGTATAAGAAGTAAAAAAAATTTTCACTTTTTAAATATTTTTCTGCCACATTTTATTCTTCATTTTTCATTCTTCTCTGTAATAGAATCTTAGAAGGTAGTCGTTGGATTAAAGGATTAAGTCAATAATGTTCTTGATGAAAGCTGTGTCAGTTTATACTCACTCTAACCATTAGTGCCCATTTTGTTGCCCTCTGTCCAATACCAGTAATTTCTTAGCAACTAAAGTTTTTTTTTTCCTTAAGACAGAGGGAAAGTGAGAGAGAGAATTAATCTTATTTAGTTTTTCATACGGCTTTTATTGCTCCAACACTTCATTGCAATGCTGAGGTTTAAACCCACGTCCTCATGTATGCCAAGTAAACGCCATAACTGCTGAGCTACTGCTTCAGCTCCACTAAAGAAGTTTTTAATAAGTATATAATTTAAAATGAAAAGTAATACAGAAAATGAAGTTTTCTCTGCAATCTATACTTGTTACACAGTAGGGTAATGACAAACCAGATGCCTTTAAGGATAGTGATGATGGGATGATGATAGCAGTAAAAAGCAGCAGCTCATACTTAATCATTCACCCATGGCAGGACCTGTTTAAGTAATTTACATATATAGTCAATACTGATTCACAGATTCCATCTTTTGTGAATTGGCCTACTTGCAAGAATTTCTTTATACATATCCTCACAGCATATTTAAATATAAAATATGCTCACAGCACTTTCATAATCATTTGTGGGTATGTGCAGAAAAATTTGAGTGGCCCAATGCGCACATTCCTAGCTAAGGTTTAACTACAGTGATACGCAGTTTTCTTATTTCAACTCTCATAGTATAAACTTGTTGTTTTTGTGGTCTATTTAATGCCACCAGTGGAAGAATTGGATGACTTATCATGTAGAAGAGGAATTAGTCTTATTTATATTTCTGCAAGGTAGAATAATTATAACCAGAACATTTCAGACCTGTATGGAGGTGGTTGAGGACCTTTGTGGGATTTAATCAATGTCTTCAAACTGGAAACTAACCAGAGGTTTAAATGACAGTGTGTCAGAGGTATTTAGAAATATGGGGACCACTTCCTTCAATGAAAAGTTGAGCAAGTTAATACCTAAGGTCTCCTCCAATCTGAGTTTTATGACTCTGGTCTTCAGCATTTTTTGTGTGTGCATGTGACAATCTTGCTAGGTTGCCCAGGCTGGCTTTAAACTCCTGAGTACAAGCAGTCTTCCTTTCTCAGCCTCCCAAATAACTGTGATGATAGGTGCATGCCTCAACACTGAACATACCTTGCACTTTTTAGTGGCCGTTACTCCACACTGTCATAATTGGCTCCTATTTTAATTTTTATTTCATTGTCATTCCTGGCCAAATCTTTTCCTTGTTTCAAGTTGAATCAACAAACTGAAATCTACTGTCATTTAGGACTCTCACATTTTCTTTTCTCACAATTTTAGATCCCCCATATTTACTTACTCTTTCTTTGTTGTATTATTTATTTTCTTCTTCTTAACAGTAACTCTGGCTATTGCAGCTTTGTTTATATCCATGCCTCAATAATTATTTTATTAGATTTTTAATATTAGAACCTTAAGCCATATAAGACTATTTGATAGGAAGTTATAGAGTGCTTCTTAACATTTGGTTTTTATAGTGCTTTTACTTCTCCAAGTCTTCTTGACTGTATTGCTTATTTCATTTGAGTAAAGCTGACTATTGTATTCTACCAGATGGACATTATGTCCCTTACACAGAAGAGGAAACTTAATGAATAAACCCTCTACTTTGTTTTCTCATCACTGTTAACCCTATACTACCCAGTTTTCCTATAATAACTGTATTGATTCATTTTTCCCTCAGATTATTACCTAGAGTGCTGCCTATTTTAATGTTGAGTTTCACCTCTTAAAATGTTCATTTATAATCATCCTTCAAAAGATTTACATTTTCCTATCAGTGAAAATTTGCACCATGAATATGAGGTATGAAGTTCCCACTCAGATCTTGCCACTTCTTCATGAATTTGCAATGAGAAAAGAAAAAAAATAAATAAACAAATACCTCTGTTTTTCCTTCTCTTTTTGTGTGGTGGGGAGTTTTCCTGATAATAATTATTTCTCAGTAAGAGATACATAGTTCATTGTTTCATATTCCTTTTCCTGTTTGTAACACTTTTAGCCCATGTTAATGTCTTTGTATTTTACTATCCAAATTACTAATTTCTTACTATATATTTGTGCTTCACATAAAGTTTACATTATGTTTTATTATTAATGCAGGTCAATGTTTTACTGATATTAAAAGCTATACTTATGGAACTGAAAGTATATAGTCTAATTTTTGTTAGAAAGCATTTACAGGTGAAGTCTTAATAGTTTTTAATGAAGAAAGTGACTATTAAATAAATTGAGTATTTTTTATCCCTGTTGGTCTGGCACAAGTATACTATATGCCCACAGTTTAGCATAAGTTAGCACAATTTTGCTACTTTAGAGAATAATGACAATGTGACCTGGAATATGTAAGAATATGATCTGAGTTTTTTATGTGTATATGAAATAGTAAACTATAATACATGTGAAAAAGATACTTTATAATAGTTTTTTAAATTGAAATAATCATAGAACTGGCTAAACTCTGGCTGATTTTCATTTGTCGAACCAACCATGATTCCTAGAACTGTTTTACTCATCTTCATATCTTCAAAGACTACTATACCATGGCAAATAATTGACACTTCATAAATATTTGTTGAATAAATGAGAGTTAAATAGTGTCAAAAGAATCATTACACATTTTACATTTGTTTTTGAAAGTAGCCAGTAATACAAACCTGATTATTTGAACTAGCTTAGGAAATGACTGTTCAGTGAGGCAACAACTACAAATTGTATAAATATATAAAGCAGGTAGTACTATGTATATGTAAATGGTGTGAAAATATGTAATTAAAGCTGTTATGCATATGTCCAGGTTCTTGGTCAAATAATTCTGTGCAACTGGTAAATTAACGTATGCCAGTTGGAGTTTCAGACTGACAAAAACAGTACACAGACAATGTCATAGGATGGAAAATCAAACACATTTTACTACTTTGTTAGGTTACAAAGCAAAAATATCAGCTGTTTTATCTAATTGCAAATGGTGGTCTAAGCTTCCAGGATCACCAAAAGGAACCTTACTAGTAACCATACAATTTCAGACGACATATCTGAATGTGACTCCTGACAGTTTATCTTCAGTATTCAGGCTCAGGCTTATATAAATGAGACTGTGGCAAAGTAAATATAGCTTTGCCTGGATATATGCAGATATGTTGCATTCAGCCCCAATGTACCTTATTAATCCAAGTATAGTGTGTATGATATGACTGCTAAAGGATAACATGTAAATTTCAGTGACATGAACATTTCTCATTCATTATTCTCAGCTTACTCAAGCTGTGATGGCTTTAGAGAACTGCATTTCTAAATTTATTGATATGGAACTAGATTAATTACCAAGACACATTTGAGAGTCATAGTTTTAGGTTCTGAAAACTAGCTGTAGAATAACTAATCCTAGAAAATTCCTATAATAGAAATTTCACAAGAATCTCATACCATATAAAATAAACGAATCTTCAACCACTGTCATTCATAGCTATGTTACTAGATTTCATGTTTTTTACCTCTTAATATCATATTTAAAATATTTCTATATGTTTCAGTTAGAAGTTGTTGCCAAAAACAATCTATAAGAAATTATTACTAGTGGTATGAAAATAAAGTGTTTAAATTTTACAGGAATACAGAAAAGGCATGATTTCATGTATCTTTCAGTAACTTATTTAGGGTCCCAAAGAGACTGTAGGAAGTTTATGTGCTGAACTTAAAATCCAAGTAGAAGCACAGCCGGTAATTTGCTCACCTTTCTTTCTCATCTCCAAAATTAATCAGTCAGTGCTGTGCTGTGAGTTCTGAGATTACTGGGGCTCGTTTTTATTCATTTTTTGTATCTCCCATACTTCACATGGTAACTGGTTCAGTGTAGTAGGTATTCAATAAATGTTTGTCATTGATAATTTTATTTGTTATCTAAGTTTAATGTTTGTGTTCTTTTATAATTGTCCAAGAAAGTCAGACACAGAAATAAAACGAGAAGTTTGAAACACTTTATTGTTATTTCCTAATCTATACATTTTGCTTTTTAATACTTATGATATTGAGGGAACTTTGCTATATTTTTTAAAGCTCACATTTAAATAAAGTTTTCATTCCTTTTTTGAAATTGCAGCTGGGAGCAGGGGCACACACTTATAATCCCTGTGGCTTGGGAGGCTGAGACAGAAGGATCACAAATTCAAAGCCAGCCTCAGCAATTTATCAAGTCCCTAAGCAAATTAGGAAGGCCTTATCTCAAAATAAAAAATTCAAAGGGCATGTGGCTCAGTGGTAAAGCACTCTGGGGTTCAATCCCCAGTACAAAAAACAAAACAAAAAAAAAAAGTAAAGAATGTATTGAGGTAGGAGTTACTAATACATATATAGTAATTTGTTCATTACAGAGAATTTTTATTTTGCATTGCCTTTTCATATTCTGCAATGAAATAAAAAGGTATTTAGAATCAGTATAATTTTTTAATGATTCAAAGTATTGTTCATAATTGCTGACTTTTTGATTTGTCCAAATTAGGCAAAAAGGGCAGCTAGCTGTAGAGAGAGCTAAACAAGTGGAAGAATTCCTACAGCGAAAACGAGAAGCTATGCAGAATAAAGCCCGAGCTGAAGGACATATGGTATGATAAATTTTTTTTGGAGTTTTGAACATATTAATATTAAAAGTAAAGTTCTAGAAAAATGTAAGTATAAATAAAAGTAATTATAATCTGCCAGTATGTGCATAATAATAGGCAAGATATTCAAAAGTAGTTTCAGAGTATAAGGTTCTAATATATTTTATGTTAACCTGTCTTCTGCCATATCTTTTAAACGAAGGGTTGCATTCTGTTGTTGCTTTGGTTTCTGTTCTTTAAAAAGAGTGGGAATGGGTATAATAGCCCAGATATTCATATTAGAGAAATTAGTTCTTGTGGGATTTTTTTTAACCAATGTGCATTTAGTTTAAATAGTTTTAGTAGCAAAGAATTTTGGAAGAACAATGAGAACTAAATATTTGGGCAAATATATGTTAACTATGTATTTGTTCAAAAGCAAATTAGAAACAAAATTATATTAAAGCTTTAGTTATGCAAATTAACTAAATTAAGTCATGTATCCAAGAAAATATTAAGTTTTTGGATAAGATAATGGTTTCAGTAATTGCACCTGTTAATAGTTTTGACTTGCTGAGGTACACAAATGCCTTTTGCCCTATTGTTCACAAAACAACCAATGATTGCTTCTTTTTATTTCCAACTATAATTTCTGTCAGCTCTGCACCCTGTGAAGCATTATACTCGAGTAGGAAATAGGCCAATTAGTTGATAATACAATACTCTTCACATACCTGTTGTAAGTTTATATTTGGTAACTTTGTGAATTCATTCAGTCTAAAATTGAATCAATTCAATTTAAATTCTTTTCTTTGAAATTATATTCTAGGAAGATAGTTGATGTTTACCCTTTATATTTTTAACACACATACTTTAGTTTGTTTTCCCAATATCTGGAATTAATCTGTATTTGTGTCCTTGCTGTACACAGTAGAAGAGAATCTCCTACCTTTTCCTGTTCTGTCTTCTGGTTAATTGCATCTGGAGTTTTGATTATAGATTTTTATTTAAAATAGAATAATTATTAGCCTTACCAAGATTTAATCATTTCTTTCAACAATAATTTCTTATATCCTACTATTCTGCCTTCTATTTTCTTCATGCTTCATGTCTGAAAAAGTATTTTGTCTTTGTATTTGACAAATGCTTTTTTATAGGTATAGTTTTATAGGTTGAAAGGTTTTTGTTTAAGTCCTTTAAACACATCTTTCTGCTTGTCTTCTGGCATGCCCTGTTTCTGATTTAAAAAAAAAAAAACTGTTGTTTTTATCTTCCCTCTATATGGAATGTGCCTTTTTTTTCCTTTTGCCTATTTTGAAAATGTTCTCTTTAGCACTGAGAGCAATTTGATTATGGGTTCAAATCCCTGTACCACCAAAAGAAAAAGAAAAAAGAAGATTGTTTTCATCAAATAAATAAAATTCCTTCAAAATTTTTCAGTTTTCCTTTCCCCATTTTCCTCTAGAACTTAGTACCCATAAGATTGCTTATTGCTTTTCCAACTGCCACTGATCTCTCTTCATTTTTGGGGGTGGGGTGGGGTTTGTTTTTGGTTTTGGTCTTTTTTTTCTCTGTGTGTCATTTTGAGTTATCTCTATTCCTGTCTTTAAGTACGTTAATCTTTTTTCTCCTCTATTATGCTGATAATCTCATGCAGGCATTGTACATTTCTCATCTTAGATACTGGGTGTTTTTGGGGGGATAGGGGTTTTATTTTCACAGTGCCGGGGTTTTGAACCCAAGACCTTGAGCATGCTTGGACAGTGCTGTGCCACTGACATACAGCTCCAGCCCAGATAATGTAGTTTTTAATCTCTTAAAGTTGATTTGGGTTGTACTTTCCATGTCTTTCTTTATGATGCTTATGCTTTTCTGTACACTCTTAAACATATGAAGTGTAATTATAATAGCTGTTTCAGTGTTTTTATTTACTAATTCTATCATCTTTGTTATTTCTGAGTCTTTATTGGTTGATTGGTTTTTCTTCTCATTAGAATCATCTTTTTTAACTTTCTAACATTCCTAGTAATTTGTGATAGAATGCCAAGCATTGTGTATTTTATATTGGTTTTTATATTCTATAAATACTTGGGGCTTGATTTCAGGACATAGTTAAGTTACTTGGAAATAATTTGAATCTTTCAAGGCTTATTTGATCTCTTTTTAGGTAATACAGAAATAGTTGTTTATCTAAGGCAATTTGGCCCTACTGCTATTGTAGTTCTTTTTTGAGTATCCAATCCTTTAATGGTTTTGGAAGCCTCTGCCCTCTGGTTGTTGGAAATAGCCTCAGGTACTATATTAACAGCTCCTTACTTGTCACTCAACAGGAGACTCCAGTAACCTGCTCCAGATCTACAGCACTCTGCAGCTCTCTTTGCTCCTCTGACCTGCAAATTCCAGTGGTCTTTAGCCTTCCTAGCTGAGAAAACTATTGCCTTAAATCAGAAAGACTGCCAAGCTCTGCTTGAGGACACCACTCCCAGTGCTGTAGCCTGGAAACTTTTGCCAGGCATGAAGTTGGGCTATTAGGCTTATCTCTGCACATTTCTCCTCTCTTAAGGAGGAGAGAAGTGCTGCCCCAGTGTTTGAAAGCTGTCATTTCATGTATTTCCTGCAAGCTTTTATTTGTTTAAGGAAGGTGGGTGGAAGCAAATCATGGCTACAAGCAAATCTTGAAAAATTATTTGTCTAGATAATACCCAGGAAAGTGCACAAGGAATCTAAGTTTGAAGGTTTTTTGTTTTTTTGTTTTTCCCATAACATTTGAAGATTTTGCTTTATCGTCTTACTTTCATTGTTGCTAATGAGACATGGATGTTCTGGATCATAATTTGTTTTCAAGATTTTTTTCTTTTCTGATGACTCAAGGTTGTTCTTTTTTTCCCCTTTATTTGATTTCTAAGAAATTTATTGTCTCAGGCTCTTAAAAGTTTACAGAAAGTATATCTTGACTTGATTCTTTTTTATTTTTTTATTTTTTTACATAGTGAAGGGTTTTGTTATTATACATTCACACATGCATACATTGTGACAATATAATTTGGTCCCATTCCTTCCCCTGTAATCCCCCCCCTGCCCTGCCTTTTATCACCCCTGATCCTCCCACCAATTACATATATAAATTTATATGCATATAATACTTATTTTTGTATTTTCCAGTTTTAAATGCCTACATATTCATACTATTCAGCAACACAGGGTGCAAACTATACCAGACAGTATTTATATTCTCCCTTTTCCCTCCCCATTTTCATACCCTCCTTCCTTTGCCCCACCCTACACATCTAAACTATCCCCAAATTGTAAGTTACACCAAGTTTGATGGGTCTATTATGTAAGCTTGACCTTCACCTATCCCACTCCTGGGGATTTTCCCAGAAGAAATAAAATTGGCATATTACAGTGACACAGCTTTATCAATGTTTATAGCAGCACAATTCACAGTAGCTAAATTGTGGAGTCAACCCAAATGCCCATCAGTGGATGAATGGGTCAAGAAACTGTGTATGTGTGTATGTACATACACACATATAATAGAGTACTACTCAGCTATTAAAAAGAATGAAATTATGGGCTTTGCTGATAAATGGATAGAAATGGAGAAGATTGTGCTAAGTGAAATTAACCAAATTTAGGACTATCTCTCTATCTTTGATATTCTGAACTTTCACTTAAATGCTTTCAGTGTTGTTTTTTTTATTTTTTTCATTGTACTCTAGTTCTTGCTTGAGGCTTTCTTAATGAGTACTTATCTTCAGTTCTGGGGATGTTTCTTGTTTATTATTTCTTCAAATATTACTTCTCCATTTTTTTCCTCAAGAAAACTCCTATTGGATTGATAGATTGGAACCTGTCTCTTGATATCCTTTTGTTTCATCCTTTCTTTTTCTTTCTTTTTTATTGTTTTGGAAGGATTCCTAAGCCTGATAACCCATCTTACTTGCTTACTTAGATATTTAACCCATCTAATAAGTTTCTTTTTATTTCAAAAATTTGTTTTGTCATGCCCATGAATTGTAATTAATTTTCCCCTAAAATCATTGCTCGTGCTCTCATTTCCCTAATATTCTAGTTGACATAGTCTTGTTCTTAATGAGCTGTTGGCTGCATTAGCTTGACTTCTTTAGTTTTTGTTAGTTGTTTCACGGTGTTAGACCCCTCAGATGTTTATTGTTCTTTACATTTTGTTCATGTTTGGAAATGTCAGTTTGTTCATTGTCTTTGAGTGGTCCTCTGGGAAGTGTGCTACTGCTGTGACCTGTCTTCTGTAGTCTTCAGTGAGAATAGAGAATAGGGGGGATATGGATACTCTGTCGTTATGAATATCTTGATAGATTATTTTCTGGGCTCAAAAGACTCTCATTCTTCCTAGGTTTCACCAGTCGCCCAGCCTGTGCTTTCACTTCAAGCTCTCTCTTACTGCTCCTATCTCAAGTTAACTGGCAGTGCTTCCTGTTTAATGGAGAAGGGTAGTGTCCTGGAGGTAACCCTCTTACTATAACCACTGTTGTCTGCTGTTAGACCTTCACATACTCTTAGCTTCCCACATGTCACGACTACTCACATCTTCTGTTGTGGCAGTCTTGCTGGTGTACTTTTGTTTGTTTAAGTTTCATACTTTAAACTGAGTTTGTTCACTTTCTTTATCTATGGAGTCCTTTTTCTCTTAGTTACCAGGAGTTTTGCTTTATGTGTATTTACTTAACACACACATGCTTTTTTTTTTTTCATCTCAGCACTGCAAAAAACAAAAGCAAAAATTCCCACAATTTTTTTATTCTAGAAATTTTCAGGAAGGGAAGTTGAAACTGTTCAGTGTGTCATCTTACAATCAGAAAGTAGTGCATTTCAGGTTTGGGGTATAGCTCATTGGTAGAGCACTTATGTAGCAAACGTGAATTCCTAGGTTCAGTGCCCAGAACTGCATAATTACAAATAAAAAGGAAATGTTTCTCCCTTGCCTGGGCAAGGTGGTATAGGACAAAGTGAAAGGTGGCTCCAGTTGTATTCCTGGTGATCATTTCACTCTTTCTTTTGCTCTTTCGCATGCTCACTCTTTCTCTCACTTCTTTCTCTCTCTTTCTCTCTCTTTCTCTCTCCCTCTCCTTCTCCCTCTCTCCCTCTTACTGACTCTCTCTCTCCCTTACTCACTTTCTCTCTACCACTCTCCCTTTTTCTCAATGAACTATATCTACATACCCCTCCAGTGCTACAGCAGTTGATATATTTCATTTATTATTGAGCTCTCATTTTAGCAGTGCATTTTGAAAATTGTTATGACTAAATATATACATAAACCTTTGCCTTAGAAAGATATGGCTAAATTGGAAGAATCCATGCTTTTTAATATACGTGGGTATGTGTACCATATATTACCTATTTACTAACTTAATAAAATAATTTGCTAAGCACTTTGGGAGTAGTAGGGATAGAAAGCATAACCAAAGCTTAATATAAAGTTTGCTGTAGTTTAGAGTAAGTTATAATCTAATGTTGGACAAGAATATGCACACTATCATATTAATTAGGATTCTTTAGAAGAAAAAAAAACCAATAGAAGATATAGTTATATAAGAGGGAATTTATTAGATTGAATCCCATAATCACAGAGGCTAAAATGTTTCCAGTGGCCTGAGAGCTGAGGAATCTGGGCGTGGCTATATTCCAGAAGCCAGAAGCCTCAGAACAAGAGAGGTTGATAATGCAGTACTGAGGCCAAAAGCCTGAGAGTGCCTGGAGATTTATGGGTGTGGGTTCAAAGCCTCTATGACCCACTAACTCCAGCATCCTGCATTCCTGCAGAACCATGAACCACGTGTCCGACACCAAGGCCTGCCACCATCTCAAGCAATAGATAAACCTCCTGGGACCGTGGCTGTAGCAGGCTCTGAGTACCTGTGGCTGAGAATGGTGAAAAATCTTTCTAGGTTCTGCTGTGCAAAGCAGGGTGCCCCCATGTCCTCTTTTCTTTTCTTTTCTTTTTATTTTTTTTTTTTAAAGAAAGAGGGGACAGTGAGAGAGAGAGAATCAATTTTATTTAGTTTTTCATGTGGCCTTTGTTGCTCTGAGACTTTGTTGTGTACGTGGGTGCTGGGGTTTGAACTCACATACTCGTGCATGCCAGGCAGACGCCGTAACTGCTGAGCCACTGCTCCAGCCCCCCCATGTCCTCTTTTCAAAGGAATTTTTTTCATTTACACTTCTGAGCCTGAAATGGTAGTGGTCTTGCCAATTCCTGACATGCCTTCACGCCATCTTGCCTATTTCCAGGTAAAGTACTTGGCATTAGTTTAGTGGCTGTAATCTCTTTAACAACCATACCTTCCTTAGCCCCAATTTTTCTTGCACTTTTTTCATGGCCATATTCGAAGCTGTTCAAATATTTCTGCTTTGCTTTCTATTCCTGATTATCACAATAAACTTGTCTAAAAATCACCAGCAATAAATATGCTGCCCCCTGAATACTGTTCTGCCTTGAAATGTCCTCTGCTAGATTAATTAGTCCATCACCTTTAAATTCAGACTGACAGAATATCTCCCAGGTTCTTTGAGAGTCCTCCCCTGGAAATTCTTGAGCCCAGTCTTCACTGTACCCAATCCTGTCAGTATTCTATTCTTTTGAACTCGCACTAGAATCACCCATTAAGCTATTCTTACAACATTCTAAACGTTTTCCAGATTGCATCTCTAAACTTTCCAAAATTCTTCCCATAAATTCCAGAAGGTTCCAAAAGCTTCTGAACCACATGGCTAGATTAGTCACAAG
>PVKS010005781.1:42434-82837 GCA_004027875.1 Aplodontia rufa
TTTTTTTTTTTTTTTTTTGCTATGATCAAAAAACTGATAGGAGCAACATGAAAGAGAAGTTTGTTTCAGCTCATGGTTGGATCTGGGCCCAAGGTGAGGCAAAACAAGATAAAGGGGCATGGTGGAGCAAAGCAGTTGAGGACAAGGCAATCAGGAAGTAGAGAGAGAGTCATCTTTTCTCTTCTATCCTTATTCTGCTTATTAGGTCCATCCAGTGAGTATTTTATTTTGGTAATCGTATTTTTCATTTCTTGTAGTTTTATTTCTATTTCTTTACTAGTAATTCCTAATTGAAACTTTTTTCAAGAGTGTTTATAATTGTTTTGTTCAAACATTTGGTAGTTTCTTTGAAGTTTTAGTCAGATAATTATATCTGTCATTGTATCATAAATCAATCTCTATCATCTGTTCCCATGTAAGTTAAGATTTTGTGGTTTTCCATATGATGATTAATTTTTAATTATATTCTGACTATTTAGAATATTATACTGTTGGATCTCTGGATTTGGTTTAAATTTTATGGAGATTGTTAATTGTATGTGCTTTAGCAAGTAGTGTAATTATCAGGCTCAGACTAAAGTTTCTATTTTCCTTCTGTGAGCTGTACTTCTAGCTACACTTCTCTTAAAGTCTTATACTACTCTTCAGATCTGTCTCATATGTGTGCCACCCAGCGATTGCTCTGAGGTCTGATTGTAAATCTCTTAGTTCAGTACTCAGAGTCATTGGTATGCCTATTAGGATTAGATCTATTCGCACAAAGGTTGTGGGTGAGACTAGGACTTTATAAATAGGATATGAGATCATTTTTCTGGGCTCCTTCCTATCTACCATCTTCTTGATGGTTTCACATTTCCTTGAGTTCTACTTGTCACTGTCCTAGCTTTAAACCTTCAAAGTCTGCAATTTCATCACCTCTAGAGATAAGCAGCAGGACAGAAAGAAACAGAAGCCATGGGTTTTGGCCCTCCCTTTTGGAACATCAATGTTACAAAAGTGCCTTTCCCTCCAAACTTGGGTTCCTATTACCTTCTGTTGCAGGTGGTGTCCCAGCATCCCTAGTAGCAGTGAGATTTCCTGGATGCTGGGGGATAAGAGAAAAGGTCGGGGGGAATGGAGATTTCTTCTTGAGTTTTAGGCATTCCCATCCCTTACTCCTTGAGCCAGAATTAGAGTGCTTTTTTTGTATCTCTGCCATCTCTCGAGTGCTCAGTTTCAGGTTGTCAGCCAAGTTCAGTTCAGGTTATGATATAGCATCATTTTTAGAAAGTGAGATATTCACAGCATTTTTAGTAGTAATTTGAGTTCTGTTGTTTTTTTTAACATAATCACTGCTTACAGACTCCCCAAAAGTTCTAGTCATAGATTTTAATGTTGTATATAGTGGGGGAGAAAGGGTGGCATGTGCTTATTCTATATTACCTAGAACCAGAATTTTCTCATACCTCTTTATTAACATTTCTAAAACTAAATTTATTTAATTGTCATCAACCTTACTGTCCTTTCCTGTATAACCTATCTCACTGTGGAGCATCACCATCAAAGATGGCTTGACTTTGAGGTGTTGCTAGTTTGAGTTCCAGTAGAGAATTCAAGTCACCTTTTATTATTACCTTCTTGTCAGTATTTAGCCCAACTTACATATCATCCATAATCAAAGCCCCTATTTTCTTAGATCCTTTTTTTTAAAAGAGAGAGAGGTATAGTGAGAAACAGAGAAAGAGAGAAGCAATTTTTATTTAGTTTTTCATGTGACTTTCATTCCTCTGACACCTTGTTGTGTATGTGGTACTGGGGGTTGAACTCGCATGCAAGGCAACCATAACCGCCTAGCCACTGCTCCAGCCCTCTTAGATCCTTTTAATGTATCTGTTACTGACGTTGCCTAAATGACCTTTCTAAAACAAACCCAAACACATTACTCATCTGCTTAAAGCTAAGCTGTTCAGTGGTTCTTTATAACTTAGAGAATAAAGTTAGAGCTCTTAAGGTTAACATAAAGCTTCCATCCTTTGGCTCTCTTACCTCTCTTGATTTTCCACTCTTTTTTTCCCTTCTTCATCCCTCAAACTTGAGCAATACCTATTTGCAGTTGACAGTGCCATGTTTCTTGTTTTTACCTGAAGTTCCATCACTCTTATCTTCTTGAAGAGAATTTGTGGTACCTTTCTGTTGTTTTGTTGGCTTGGGGATTACTGCAGAAGATGTGGGACAGAGAGGCAACCATGTAAATATACTTTTAGTACCACTGAATTTCCAATGCAGTGGAAGAGATGATGATTTCCTGTAGAAATAATTATTAATATGTGTGGTGTGTTCTATGGCTTACAAAAAGCTTTTTATTTCATTTATCTTCACAGCACCTTCATAATATAGATGTTATCACCATAAGAAAAGAATTGATCCTATTAAACAAGTATGTCTTGCCCATTTGTGTTGTACAGACATTATTAGGTCTTAGGAATACAACAGTAAGACATGACCCTTTTAAAGAGTATATTGGCTCTTAATAATTAACTAATACATTAAGTAGTTGGGAAGGAGTGGAGTTTGGAGAGGTTCAGAATCTCCTTTGGAAACACAATCAGAGTTTTGTAGGAACAGTCATTCATAATGATATAGTGCTATTCAACCCTGTGTCATGTCTACAAGACCCTCGTTAATTATTGACACTAGAAAAGATCACTTACAATAAATCCAGCTGAAACATGGATCTACATTTTGTAGAAAGAGTTGGGGGGTGTTTAATTGGGATTTTACCTTGAAAATGCAATTTAATTATATTTATCAGAATTTGGGTTATGTTTAGTTGTTTAAATTCTGAATAGTAGTAATCTGGGGAGGATTAGAGTTTTCTAATAGGGTTATATAATAAGTTCTATATTTTTTTCAAAATAAATATGAAGGTTGGGAATGCAGCTCAGTGGTAGAGCACTTCCTTAGCATGTGTGAGGCTCTGGGTTTAAATCCCTAGCACCATGAAAAAAAATCAAGAGGAGACAGATTATATAGTAGGTTTTATTTCATAAATGATTAAAGAAAAAAATTCCAGTTTAGCTGATTCAATGCTTTTATCACTTAGCCTTTTTATTTTACACTTGATGAAATATTTATTTTAGATTTTTTTATTATATCATTGTGCATCTGTAAAAAGGAAACTATGAGGGGCTGGAGCGGTGGCTCAGCGGTTTCGGCGCTTGCCTGGCAAGCATGAGGACCCGGGTTCAAACCCCAGCACCACGTACAAAACTAAGTGTTGGAGCAATTAAGGCCATGTGAAAAACTAAATAAAGTTGTTTCTCTCTTACTCTGTCTCTCTCACTGTCCCTCTTTCTTTAAAAAAAAAAAAAGAAACTATGAATTAAATCAATTGGTAAATGTATTTCTTAATCCGCTTCACATTCATAATTTGATTTTTCAGTCTTTTAAATAAGGATCACTTGATGTTCATGTATTCTTACTTAATTCTGTGTCTCCAAGTGCATTGAGATTATAGCATTTTCTAACAGAGTGCTCTCAATTTTGTCTCTGGGATTTTTCTCTTAAGGAGTCAACACTAACTTGAAAGTTTTAATGCTAGCACTTTATTGTTCTTATCTGAAGGTATTAATGGAATGTTTCAGTAACTACCAGGGCTTGTATTTCTTCCTGAACCCTTAAGAAATGTGTCAATTGAAACTTTAAGGACTGCAGTTGTCTTGTTATCTATCTCCCTCCCTCGCCACCCAGCAAAATTCATACATTACTCAGGCAATAACAATGATTGTAAGTGCTGCATAGTCAATAATGACTGCCAGATATCTTTGATTATAAGATTATGTCCCATTTCATAGATGTTAAAATATAAAAAATATTCTTATTAGGACAATGAAATATGGCACATCTTTTACTTCATGTTGTACTAAATTTATAGCTGCATCATAATGGAGAGCCAGTTTTCCAAAGATCATTTCTACTGTCTTAATGTACCCACAATTCTGAAGTACCAACATCACAATTCTTCGCAATTTTCTTTTTCTTGTTTAAAAGAGAGGGACAGAGAAAGAGAGAGAGAATGAATATCACTTTTATTTAGTGATATTTGTTGATAGTTGATATCCTATCAACAAATGTGGCATTTGTTGATAGGAGACTTCATTGTATACGTGGTGCTGGGGTTTGAACTCAGGTCCTTGCCCATGCCAGGCAAGCACCATAACCACTGAGCCATTGCTCCCACCCTCACAATTTTCTTTTACTTGGTTATTAATTTATCTGAAATTGTCATTTTTGTAGATGAATTTGAATGGTTTTCCAATATCACTATCATCATTTTGTGAAATTCTTCATTTTTGGCAAGATTTTCAATTTTGTTATTCGGTGGGTTTGTTTTTTATTTTTATTTTTGCACTACTGGGGATCATTCCAAAGGCCTTGTGCAAGCTAGGCTAGCACTCTGCCACTCAGCAACATCTCAGCCCAGTCAGTGGTTTTGAATTAGATAGTACTATATTATCAGATATTTACAATATTCAACACTCAGAGAAAATTAACCAACAGTGACCTTGATGTGATGAGTCTGCTAGTGTAAAGATGAATGGAACTATATGTAGGGGCTAATTTTATAGTGGTCATTAATGCATGTTAATAGTAGTCATTCGTGCATATACTGGGGCTATGAAAACTATTGGTTCTCAGTTCAATATTTTAACTGCTGAGATTGTCATTGAATAGCTATATCTACAGCAAAGTACAAAAATAGGTTTTTATGATAATGACCTAACTCTTCAGGAAAAAATATTAACATCATTAATTTAAGGCAATACATAATAACTATTTTTCATTAATAAATATAAATATCCGTGTTTTGTTTCAATAATTTGGAAATATGCATGTATTTACATTGGTTTATTTATATAATGGCTCATAAAATCTGTTACTGATTAAATAATACAGTCTTAAAGAGATTATAATAGATTCAGGTCTTAAATCTAATATTTTCTGGTACTTTTATTATCATATTGTGAAAAAGCCTAAACAGTTAAGTTTTTTGAGTCTTAAGGATTATCCCTTTGGAATTAGAAAGCCGCTGTAAATTATTTGATCAGTACATTTTAGAAACCACAATGAATTAGAACTTTGTTTCTGTATCAAAATAAAGTCCCTGATCTATGCACAAGCATTAGGAATATCAGTGGTTTTTAGGTTAAATGGTTTTCAAAATAATTTCGTATGCTTTGACATGAATTCAAACTTTTCTGCACAATCAATTGAAATGCAGGTTGGTAAAATTCTAACAGAGTATTTCAAGTAAAATTGTTTCCTGGTGGTTGTGGTGCTGGTGGTAGGGTTTTTTGGTATAGTTTTCTGGGGGTTGGTTTGTTTTGCTATAATATTATTTACAAAAGTTCATTAATATTATTATGAGACTGTCACTGGGTTGAATTCCCAATACCAAAAAAAAAAAATGAAAGAAAGAAAAAGAAATAAAACCTTAACAGATTTAAAAGAATCAATATCCTACAGAGTTTATTCTTTGAATATAATGGAATCAAAGATGTCAGGAAAGTCTTCAGTCACTAGAAAATTAACATACTTCTAAATGATTTTGTAGGTCAAAGAGGAAGTCTAAAAGAAATTTTAAATACATTGAATGAAAAACTAGAATGTGTCAGATTTTGTGGGACAGAGCTAAAGCACTACTGAAAGAGAAATTTATAGCACTAAACATTTGCAGTAGAAAGTAAGAAATGTCTCAAATAATCTAAGTTCCTCCCTCAAGATAGTAGAGAAAGAATGAATAAGCCCAATGCAAACAGAATGAAGAAAATAATTAAGTTAGGAAGTCAGTAAAATTAAAAAGTGGAATGAATACTGTTGACAAATTCAATGAAGCGAAAAACTGTTTCTTAGAAAGATAGAGGTAAATTTGATAAATTTCTAGCAAGATTGCAAAAAGAAAACACGAATCACTCATATCAGGGATAAAATAAATTATATCACAACAGATCTTATAGCAATTAAAAAGATAATAATAAGCAACTGTATACTCATAAATTAAGTATTGAACAATTTGAAGTAATGAACAATTCTTCAAAAAAAAACCAGACTATCAAAAAATAAATAACCCTATCACTATTTTAAAAATTAGATTTGTGATTTTAAAGCTCTTCAAAAGAAAATCTCAGGCCTACAAGTTTTTACTGGAGAACAATTAACACATTCAATACAGTGATACAACCTCTTCCAGAAGTTAGTACTGCAGTGAACCCTCTCAGTTGTGGGAATAGGTCCATATCATCCCGATATCCAAACCAGACAAAGATAGTCTGAAAATGGAAACTACAGATAAATATTGCTCATGAACTTAGATGCAAAATGCAAAAAAAAATTAGAAAATTGAATCCATTAATTACCAAGTGGAATATAGTCTGGATATTACAAGTTTATTTCAGTATTAGAAAAAAATCAATGTAATACACTATATCAACTAAAGAAGAAAATCATATAATTAATCAGTTGACACAGGAAGTCTTTTGACAAAATTCACCATTCATCATTGAAGTCATTACACAAGAAATAGAAATATCTATAATCTCACAGTAAGCATTCACAAAATAACCTGAATCGAACATCATACTTACAAGTAGAAGACTGAATGCTTTCCCTCCACAGTCACAGAAAAGGGAATGTTTGCTGTACCATTTTTTTAGTCATATTACTCCAGGTTCTAGTAACTAATGTAAGGCAAGGAAAAGAAAAACACATTCAAGAAGAAGAAATAAAATTGTTGCTATTTAGTGACATGATTATCTACATAGAGAACCCCAAGAATCCTATCAGAACTCTTCTGGAAATAAAAAATTAATTCTTTGTAGTTGCAGAATAATATATAATTATAAAAATCTATTTACTTTACATATATTGAAAATGAATGTAAACTAATTTTTAAAATGCAGTCCCAGTTATATATGCTCCAGTGAAAATGAAAAAGAACTAAAGATATGTGCAAAATTTGTGCAATTAAAATGACAAAATTATAATATCAAATAAGACTGAAATACTTGGAGAGTTATACTGTGTTCATGAGATGGAAGACTTCATGTAGTGAAAATGGCAGGTTTTTTTTATTACTCTGTAAGTTCAATGTAATTCCTTTTAAAATCCTAGGAGTTTTAAAATACATATAGACAAGCTTATTCTAAAATTCATGTGATAGACAGAAACTGGCTCAGGCCTGTAACCCCAGCAACTGTGAAGCCTGAGGCAGGAGGATCACAAATTCAGAGCCAGTCTTAGCATTTTGTTGAGACCCTGTCTTAAAAAATAAGAAAAGGAGGTCAGGAAGATGGTGACAGGTAGGAGGCTGCATGTAGAATCTCTCCATGAAGCAGGATGGAAACACAGGGAGAAGTGCCTTTCTGCAAGGTGGGTAAATGGAAAAATTTCACTGAAACTCAGTAGTAGACAAAAAGGAAAACTATATTCAGAGGCTCGGAAACAATTAGCAAAGAAGAAAAACCACATGGGGACCAAGCAGCTGGTTCAACACAGAGGGAAGGAAGAACACTCACTATACAGGAAGGACAAAGTAGCACAGAGAATCCTACCATGAGATGATGATGATGACGATTTTGATGCTGAGGAAACTGAAGAAAAAGCTCCAGTGAAGAAATCTATATGAGATACTCCAACCAAAAATGCACAAAAATCAGACCTGAGTGGAAAAGACTCAACCATCAACACCAAAATCAAAAGGTCAAGAATCCTTCAAAAAAACAGGAATAAAACTCCAAAAGGACCTAGTGCTGTAGAAGACATTAAAGCAAAAATGCAAGCAAGTATAGAAAAAGATGGTTCTCTTCCCAAAATGGAAGCCAATTTTGTTAATTATGTGAATTGCTTCTGGATGACTGACCAGGAGGCTATTCAAGATCTCTGGCAGTGGAGGAAGTCTCTTTAAGAAAATAGTTTAAACAGTTTGTTAAAAATTTCTGTCTTATTTCATTTCTGTAATAGTTGATATCTGGCTGTCCTTTTCAGAATGCAAAGTGAGAACTTTCCCTACCGTGTTTGATAAATGTTGTCCAGGTTCCATTGCCAAGAATGTGTTGTCTAAAATGCCTGTTTAGTTTTTAAAGATGGAACTCCATGCTTTGCTTGGTTTTTAAGGATGTATGGAATGTCATGATAGGACATAGTAGTAGTGGTGGTCAGACATGGAAGTGGTGGGGAAACAAAAATATACATGTGAAATAAACTCAGCATTTTAATAAAGTAAAAAAACTTATTGATAATAATCAGAATTTCCAAGAAGTATGGAATGAAATCAAAAGAAATAACATGAGAGTGACTGGGATAGGGGAGAACATTGAGCAACAAACAAACAGCATAAAGAACCTCTTCACCGAGATAGTCAAAGAAAATTCCCGTCATATCAGAACAGAATCAGAAATTCATACTCAAGAAGCCTATAAGACCCCAGGTAGACCTAACCAAACGAGAAACTCACTGAGATACATCATACTTCAAGTGAATAACAGAAAACAAGGAAAGAATATTAAAAGCAGTAAGAGAAAAACAAGTCACATGCAGATGCAAAACAATAATGATCACAGTGGATTTCTCAAGTCAGACCATAAAGGTGAGGAGAGTATGGAATGAAAATTTTCAAGTATGGAAAGAACATAATTGTCAACTTCAAATTTTTTTTTTTAAATGTGATATTGTTTTAAACCACAATTTTTTTTTTTTTAAGAGAGAGGGACAGTGAGAGAGACAGGAAAGAGAGAAACAACTTTATTTAGTTTTTCACATGGCCTTAGTTGCTCCAACACTTAGTTGTGTATGTGGTGCTGGGGTTCAAACCCGGGTCCTCGCGCTTGCCAGGCAAGTGCCGAAACCGCTGAGCCACCGCTCCAGCCCCATGTCAACTTCAAATTTGATGGGGACATAAAAATTTTCCATGATAAGAACAAACTAGCAACATACATAAACACAAAGGCAGCTCTACAGAAAATACTCAAAGACAGACTTCAAACAGAGGAACAAGCAAACAACTCCCAGTGCCCACAATCAGAGGAAAGTCAATAAAAGCATAACTCACTAAAAGGTAACCAAGAGGGCACAAAATACAGCAAAGTTCACAGTGCCAGAAAACAAAAAAATCACATATCTATTCTAACACTGAATGTGAAAGGGTGCAGTGCCCGAATCAAAAGACACAGAATAGCAGACTTAATCAAAAAACAAAATCTAGCAATATACTGCTTATAGGAGACTCACCTCACAGCCAAAGACAGCCACAGACTGTAAAAGTAAAAGGTTGGGGAAAAACCTACCATGCTTATGGCCTGAAAAAAAAGGAAACGAGTGGCATGATACTCATATTTGACCAATTAGTTTTGACCAAAAATTAGAAGAGAGAAAGCCATTACATTTTAGTTAAGGGAATGGTACGTCAAGAAGATATAACAATAATTAACTTATCCATCAAACTCCTACACTCCCAAATATGTCTAAAAATTACTCCATGACATTAAACCACAACACAATAATATTGGGGTACTTTAGTACACCTTTATCACCAATAGATCATCAAAACAAAAAATCAACAAAGAAGTCTCCAGCCTAAACAACACTATAAATCAAATGGACCTAACAGATATCTACAAAATATTCTATTCCAAATCAACTGAATTTACCTTTTCAGCAGCACATGGATCTTTTTCCAAAATAGATAATATCTTTGGTTATGTTAGTAAATACAAACAATTGGTTATAATTCCATGTAGCCACAACAGTATGATCGTAGCAATTAAGAGCAAGAAAAATAACAGAAAGCACATTTAATACATAGAGATTGAGTAATCCCCTCTTAAATGAAGAATAGACCAAATAGGAAATGAGAACAGAAGTCAGGAAATTCTTGGAAATGAATGAAATTGAAGACACAACATATTGTGACCTCTGGGACAGTATGAAAGCATTTGTAAGAGGTAAATTTATAGCACTGAGTGCCTTCATCAAAAATCAGGAGTCTAAATCAATAAACTTTTGCTACACCTCAAATCTTTACGACAAGAAGAACAATCCAATCCCAAATACAGTAAACGATAGGAAATCACCACGATCAGAGCTGAAATCAATGAAATTGAGAAAAAAAAAAGAATCAATGAAAGAGTTGGTTCTTTGAAAAATAAAATTGACAAACCCCTAGCCAACCTCACCAAAAGAAAGAATGAGAGGAAGCATATCAACACAATTAGAAACGAAAATGGAGACATCACCACTGACTCATCCAAACTCCAGAGCATTATCAGAAACTATTTTGGAAAACTATACTCCTCCAAGTTGGAGAATCTGGAGGTCATGGATAAATACCTAGCCAAATACGACATTCCCAAACTGATGCAGGGAGCTACTGAACAGCTCAATAGACCAATATGTGGTTGCAAAATTGAAACAGCAAGCAAAGCTCTTCCAAAAAAGAAAATCCCAGGATCTGATGGATTTTTTACCTGAGTTCTACCAGACCTTTACAGAAGAATTAACACCTCTCCTTAGTAAGCTATTCCATGAAATTGAAAGGGATGGAACCTTCCCAAACATTTTTCATGAGACAACCTTAACCCTAACACCAAAACCCAACAGACAGGTCAAGAAAAGAAAATTATAGACCAATATCCCTGATGAACGTAGATGCAAAAATCCATAACAAAATCCTAGGAAATAGCACCTAAAAACACATCAAAAATACAATACATCAAGATCAAGTGGTCTTCATTCCAGGCATGCAAGTCTGGTTTAACATACATAAATCAATAAACGTAATTCATCACAAACAGAATTAAAGACAAGAAGCATATGATCATCTCAATTGATGCAGAAAATGCCTTTGACAAAAATCCAATACCCATTTATGCTCAAAACTCATGAGAAAATAGAGGAGCTTCCCTTAATTTTGTCAAGGCTGTTTATGACAAACCCACAGCTAACACTATACTTTATGGAGAAAAACTGAAAGCATTCCCACTAAACTCAGGAACAAGACAAGGCTGTCCACTCCCACTCCTCTCATTCAATTTAGTCCTTGAAACCCTAGCCAGAACAATCAGATAAGAGAAGGAAATCAAAGGGATTCAAATAGGAAAAGAGGAAGTTAAACTATATTCACTGATGGTATGATCCAATACCTTGAAGACCCAAAAAACTCTATCAAAAGACTTCTAGAGCTTATAAATGAATTCAGCAAAGTGGCAGGAAAATCAATGGCTTTCCAAGACTCCAAACAGCAGTTGTGCTGAAGAAGAAATCAGAAAATCATCCCATTCACAATAACCTCAAAAAGAATAAAAATACTTGGGAATTAATCTAACAAATGAAGTAAAGGACCTCTACAATGAAAACTATAGAACACCAAAGAGGAAGACCTGAGAAGATGGAAAGACGTCCCATTTTCTTGGTTAGGCAAAATCAGCATAGTTAAGATGGCCATTTTCTCGAAAGCACTGTACAGATTCAATGCAATCCGCATCAAGATACCAATGTCATTCTTCATAGATATTAAAAAATCAGTCCTCAAATTTATTTGAAACAATAAGAAACCCAGAATAATCAAAGCACTACTAAGTTAAAAAAAAAATAGGAGGGATCGTAGCAACTGGCCTGAAATTATGCTGTAGAGCTGTAGCAACAAAACCAGCATGGTATTGGTATCATAATAGTCATGAAGACCAATGGAATACAAGACACTGAGACTAACCCACAAATCTTTAACCATCTGTTACTCAACAAAAGGATCAAAAATATAGCTTGGAGGAAAGACAGTCCTGTTCAACAATTGGTGCTGGACAAACTGGACAGCCATTTGCAGACAATTGAAGTTGGATCTTTATCTCACCCTTCACAAAAATCAAATCACTAGGAATTAAATGAGTAACCGTACAATTATTAGAAGACAAAATAGGATCAACACTCCACCATATTTGTGTAAGCTCCTTCTTCCTTAATAAGGCTCCCGTAGCAGAAGAATTAAAACCAAGAATTAATGATTGGATGCATTAAACTGAAAAGCTTTTGCACTACTATGGAACTAGACAAGAGTGTCAAGAGAGAACCTACAAAATGGGAGAAAATCATGGCCTGATACCTCTCTCACAGATGGCTAATATCCAGAATATGCAAAGAACTCTAAAAACTTAATACCAATACACAAACATTCTAAGCAATAAATGGGCTATGGAATTTAAAAAGATGTTTCTCAAGAGAGGAAGTTCAAAAAGCCAAAAGATTTTCAAGAAAGTGTTCTACATCACTAGCAATCAGAGAAATGCAAATCAAAACTGTACTGAGATTCCACCTCACTCCAGTCACAATGACAGAAATGAAGAATACGAACAGTAACAGATATTGGAGGAGGTATTGGGAGAAAAGAGCACTAGCACACTGTTGGTGGAACTGCAAGCTGGTACAGCCACTTGAAAGCAGTGTGGAGATTCCTCAAATTAGGGATGGAACCACCATTTGACCCAGCTATCCCACTCCTAGATATTTTCCCAGAAGAGCTAGAATCAGCTTATTACAGAGATACAGCCACATCAATGTTCATAGCAGCTCAGTTTACAATAGAAAAATTACGTGGACAACCTACATGCCCTTCACTGAATGCCTGGATCCTGAAACTGTGAGATATATATATATATATACACACACACACATACATACATACAATGCAGTGCTCCTCAGCCATTGGAACGATATCATGGCTTTTGCAGGTAAATGCATGGAATTGGAAAAAGTCATGCTGAGTGAAACAAGCCAAACCCAGAGACTTAAGGGTAGAATGTTTTCTGTCCTATGTGGAAGCTAGAATTAAACCTAAGACAGGATAAAGTTAGTCAAGTTTATTTAAAAGACCAACCAAATGTGAAGTAACACATAAATTGTGGGGACTATAGTTATGAAATGGGTGGGGAGGAGAGGGAGGTACAGAGGGGAGTTTTCAATACTGTAGACTACAGTTGCCTCCCATGAGAACCCCCCAGTGCACCCAGGCAAGTGTATAAATCTAGTAATTTCAGTGTTTAAAAAAATAAGAAAATGCAAGGGATGTAGGTCAGTGATAAAGTACCCCCCCAAATATATGAAATTAATTTGGCCTTAAAATATCACAAAAACAGTTATGAAGAAAAACATCAGAGGGATGATCCTAACTCACTTAGCAGCTATAGTTATCATTATAATTTAGTGCTACTGAAGGCATAGACATGTAGATCAATGGAACTGTTTAGAACGTATCCTCACAAATATGCCTGATTTACTCTTGATGCTCTTGACAAAGAAAGAAAAGCAGTTCAGCAAAAGGATAGCCTTTTCAGTGTTCTTGATGGAGGACTTGAACATCCATACCCTGTCCCCAAAAGTGAACTCTGAGCTCCACCTTACACCTTACAAAATCACTCAAAAGTGACCAATATAGTTTTAATATAAAATAAATTGTGGTTAAAACATATATACACACATATGTATATACATATATACATACACAAACACACACATACACAGTTTCAAGACTGTTGACCAGGCAGTTTTTTTGGATGAGCTGAGAAAGGAACACTTTTTTTTTTTTAACTTCAACATAACACATATTCTTCTATTTCTCTAATACTGTGAAAGACTCACCACTACCTACTCCCCTACTCTTTAAATACTTGTATATCTTTTCAATTTACCTCATGTTTTTACATGACACTGCCTATTTCTTATTTCCCTTTGCCTCCCCAACCCTAACCTATATCTCCCAAACTCAAATAACTAATAAGCTGATTCCATGACCTTGAAGAGGTAAAGAAACTGGATGAGTAAAAGCATTTTTTTTTTTCAGGAGAAAGGCAGGGCATGCTCATACAGTAGTATTTTTTTACTCTGTCTTATCCTTGAAGTAGGTGGTATATATTCTTGAAGTAGGTGGTGTATATGCCCATACCTAGAAAATTTAAGTATTTTTTGCTAAAAAAAGTAGCACTGATTTTATGACATTCACCAAAATATGAACTAATGGACTTCAGAGTCTATAGACCATGTTCTTACCATCTTAGTATGCTTCCTTTCACCATAGTATACTCTGATGAGTGCTATTGTGAGAGTTTTGCCTAAACGTTAAGTCAGAGGAGGCACACTTAACTCACACAGAAATCTTTGGCAAAACTTTCCAGGGGGATATTTGATTTAAGTTTTGAAAGATGAGTAGAGTTAGCCCTTTTAAGACCAGTGAGGCTGTATGTCTCTCTCTCTCTCTCTCTGTGTACACACATATGTATGGGCAAACTTTATGAAGCTTTCATGACTGAAATGTAGGATTTATGATTGGGCATTGTCAGAGATGAAACTGTAGATAGCTAGATCACAAACAACTTGATCTGCCATTTTACAGAATGGATTGAAGTCTGAAGATAGTGGGAATCATTGAAAGATTTTTGTGGGATTTGGTGTGAAAAAGAATTTTAGAAAGGTAACTCATAGTACTTTGTAAGAATAGAGGGGAAATGGGAGTCCCAAAGTAGTAAGATGTTTAGTTAGGAAACTTTTAGAAATTCACAAGTTAAAAGAAGAAAGCCTGAGCTAAAGCAGAAACTAAAGGCATAAATTATGGTGATTAGGAGATAGGATTGGGAATTTGGCAGTCATTTGTATATGGTTGGTATCAGAGAGGCAAAGGTAATTCCCAACTTGCTGCTTGCTAATTTAGGTGGCTTATCATGATCCAGGTGTAAGATGATACAGTAAAAACAATAAAAAGAAGAAAAAATGTTTTAAAAAGTCAGGTTTATAAATTGAGGTTGCTTTACTAAATAAATGTGGAATGTCCTGATGACAGTTTAATGAACTCCACATTCTATAGTTGAAAAGGAATAGCTTTAAGTGGTTGGGTTTTGTTTTCGTGGTGGTGTTTTGAAGCAGGGTCCTCTGTGTTCCCCAGCGACCTCAGACCAGAGTCCAAGCGGTCATATACTATTTGAGCCTCTGGAGTAACTGGGTGTTTGATTGATTTAGATTTGGGAGTTGGCAACATATATATAAGTCTGGGGATGAGAAGAGAAGGACCAGAGACTGAAACTATAGACAATAATGACATTTAGCAAGGAGCCATAAAAAAAAAAAAAAATCCTGCGGAAAACTGAAGATCAGAAGAACCCAGGACAGAGTACTGTTGTAACTACTGAAGTAGAAGACTTTTTCTTTAATACACATAAATTATAGTAGTTTTATTTAGTAAAATACTATGATAGTTTTGTCATTGAAGAGTAATATTTATAAGAAGTATTTATTAATTGAATATAGGAAGAGACAGGATATAACATTCAGAAAAATAGCAGAATAGTAGTAAAGTCCCATTTTTGTAAAAAAATAAACATGTATGCATTCATACAAATGAATAAAAGGAAATTTAGATAATAATACCCTTAAATTATACGTGTCTGAAATTTTAGAATTATGAATGATTCAAAATTTCCTTATAAATTTTCTACAGGGAACATCTATTGTAAGAGAAAAGTATACATAAATTAGGTGGATTCAGTCAACAGATTTTCAGTGGAAATAAGTACAGAAGTTTCTCAAAAGGCTCCATTTGAATCACTTGTAAGGTCACAAGTGACCTTTAAATTTTTTCAGAATCATAGTGGGATCAGAAACCAGATTTTAAGGAATAAAACATGAACGACCATCAGGAAAAGGGAGAAGATTTGTGTTGGATATGATCATTTCCAGAAGAGTAACATGACCTGACATGCCTGAAAGCAAAGAGCTAATGTAAATCCTGTTATATACAACACATTGTTGAATTCAGAAGCAGTAAGCTCAAATATTTGTGTGTGGGAGGGTATGGGGGCAATAAGAGGAATGGAGATATATTAACAAACATGTGGAAATAAATTGACCCTTTTTCAAGAAAAAAAATTGATTTTAGGGTTTGACTAACCTCTAAAGCAGTTATAAAACCCTCTTTACTTCAATGACCAATAAAAAACAGCTGGTCTCTATTTTGAATAATTATATTTGGGATTTGATTGCTTGCTTCTCTTTTCACTGAATATATTTGCTAAATTGATATAGGAAAATGCCAAGATTTGTCATCAGAGTTTAGCAGCTAGAAATGGTCAGTATTTGCCCCAGAGAAATAAAGTAGCTCATGGATATTCTAGGTAGGATGATAACATAGCCGTAGTCATTCTTTAAACTTAGTACATTAAATGATAAACAGGGAATCCTGCAAAACCTGGCAGCTATGTATGGAGGCAGGTCCAGCTCTTCAAGAGGAGGGAAGCCAAGAAACAAAGAGGAAGAGGTATGCTTCCCGCATGTTCGCTACCTCCATCACACAGCCATTTTTTGAGTTTATTGCCTCCTTTTCTTGCATGGTTTAAATTTTTAACAATTATTTGAAGATTTTATAAGTCTCTTAGGGGCCTATTACTATGTTTTGACTGACTTGCTGTGTCATAATTTTGCCTCGTAACTGTTATTCAGTCTTCTGAGTTTAATTTCTTTTCTTTTGATAAAATTAAAAAGTTGTAATTACATTTCTTTCTTTACGGAACTAAGTTGCTCTAAATTAAACACTTGGAAGCTAATGTTGCATTTCCATTAACCAGATTTCAGAACTTTGATTTCTTGTATTCAGATTAACTTTTCCTTGAATCAAAAGATTTTTAGCAAGAAAAATGTTTAGTTTTTCTTTTAAGTGAATATGTTGTATGTTTTTTCTTCTATGTAGGTGTATCTGGCAAGACTGAGGCAAATAAGACTACAGAATTTCAACGAGCGACAGCAGATTAAAGCCAGACTTCGTGGTGAAAAGGTAGTTTCAGAATCAGTTTTTAAAAAATATTTGAGAACTGGAAATATAGCTCAGTGGTAGCGAGCTCGCCTAACTTGTTTAAGGCTACGGATTCAATTGCCAAAAAGGAAATAAATAAATAAAAAGTAACTGAATGACATAATAGATTAACAATGTTGTCCAATAACAAAAATAAATAGTTAAAACTAGTAAAGACAGTATAAGTCAAAGACATTCAGGGGTAAAGTAAATCTTACTTACATGATTTAAAATTGATGACAAGATTTTTTTTTTCTTTGCAGAGAAATTCTGAGAGAACAGTGTAACTACTATCCTTGAAAGGATTAGAGTGCATTTTATGTCATTCTCTTTTTAACTTTTCTTGTCCACAGGATCTATAGCTATGAGTTCATTTGCAGCTTTGGGAGAAAACTAATCATTAAATGATTTCCCATTTTTAAATATTGGTATTCATATTATCTGTCATGGAGCTCTGCACTGAACTTGATGATTCTGTCCTAAGTGGTATGCTTATCTTCTTATTTTGTAGAAAGAAGCTGATAGTTCCAATGGACAAGAAGGCAATGAGGAGGCTGATTTGAAGCGCAAAAAGATTGAATCACTTAAGGTATAGACCAGAAATGATATGAAGTTTCTTAGAGAAAATTGAAATTTGAGGGAGAAGGTTAGGTTCTTAAGTTTTACATAGTTAGAACACTTTATTCTCTTGCTTCAGTTTTTCTTTCCACTTTATCTTTTATTTATTCGTTTTTGAAAAATAGTGTTTTCTATGCATATTATATTTATGAAGAATAGTTGGTCATAATCATGTAAAACTATGACACGAGTAATCTTAAAATGATAAAGCAATAATCTTAAAAATGAAATATACGGGGGCTGGAGCAGTTGCTCAGCAGTTATGGCACTTGCAGGCATGCATGAGGATCAGGGTTCGAACCCCAGCACCTTGTTCACAATGAATTATTGTCAGAGCAACGAAAACCACATGAAAAATGAAATAAAGATGATTCTAAAAAAAAAAGTTATATATATATATATATATATATATACAGTTATTTATTTCTTTGAAGATAAATGAAGTTGTGTATAATAACCATTATAGGTTTTCTACATTTTAATTTGGTTTCTTTAATTTAGCAAATGTTTACTGAGCACCTGAAGTTTGTCAAGCCTGATTTAAGGTGTTTGGTATATAGAGTAAACTTACATTTTTATTTTGGAATCACACACACACACATACACACACACACTTCTTTGCACCTAATAAGTATCTTTTTATTTTTTTTTAAGAGAAAGGGGCAGTGTGAGAGAAAGAATGAATTTTAGTTTTTCTTTTGGTTTTCTTCTGCCCCGACACTTTGTTGTGTATGTCGTGCTGGGGTTCTAACCCACATCCCGGTGCATGCCAGGCAAGTGCCATAACCACTGAATCATTGCTCCTGCCCCAGGTCAGCATCTTTATAGATCTCAGTGAGGAGAAAATCAAATGCCGTATTTATAATAAGTAGTTTTGTTTTTATTTTCAGGCCCAAGCAAATGCACGTGCTGCTGTACTAAAAGAACAATTAGAGCGAAAGAGAAAGGAAGCGTATGAGAGAGAAAAGAAAGTATGGGAAGAGCATGTAAGATATAAGTTGTATTTTTAATCCTGCTTGTATTAATGTTCTTCCAGTTCTTACTGGGCAGTATATCAATATAATAATTTTGTACTTTTTTATTTTTTAATACTCATTCTCCCTCATTCTTCAATTTCTCTCTTTCATATTTAAGGATAGTCTTTTGGGAAATTATTTTAAGGCTTGATTTGAGGTGACAATTTTAATTTTTTTTTCAAAGAGAGAGACAGAGACAGAGAAAAGAAGAGAGAAGCAGTTTTTATTTAGTTTTTCATGTGACTTTCATTCCTCTGAACTTAGTGTACGTGTTGCTGGGGTTTAAACTCATGTACTCACGCTTGTGAGGCAAGTGCTGCTCCAGCCCCTTAATTTTTTATTTTTTATTTACATATTGCCAGGTAGCCAATAAAGTCCCAGCATCATGTGATGATGATACATTCCTTTTACCACTGCTTTTTAATGCTACTTTTAAAATTTATTAAATTCTCATATACCCTGAAAAATAAACCCATCGCATATATTTTATAACAAGCTATATTTTCCTTTGGGTTTTCTCGTCTACTTTATTATTCTATCTGGTTGTTTTACCAGTACCTTAATTATATTAGAGATTCAAACTATGGTTTTCTTAGCTTTTTTTTTCTTTCCACATTTGTATTGGTATATTATATATACCAATGGGATTCATTGTTACATATTTAAACAGGCACATAATATAAAAATATAATTTGGCCAATGTCAGTCCACAGCATTACCCTTCTTCTTTCTCTCCCCAGTCCCTTATCTCTACTGATCTCTCTTTCATTTTCATGACATCACTGCCCACACACCTTTCTTTTCCTTTTTCTTCTCTAGCTTTCACATGTGAGAAAACATATGACCCTTGACATTCTAAATTTGGCTTATTTCACTTAACATACTGTTCTCTAGTTGCATCCATTTTCCTGCAAATGACATGATTTCATTTCTCTTTATGGCTGAATAAAACTCCATTGTCTATATACATCACTTTTTTTTATCCATTTATCTGTTTTTAGACATCTAGTCTGGTTCCATAGTTTGGCTGTTATGAATTGTGCTACTGTAAACATGGATATACATGTATCACTATAGTATGGTAAGTTTAATTCTTTCGTATAAGTACTAAGGAGTGGTATGGCTAGGTCATATGGTGATTCCATGCCTAGTCTTTTGAGGAACCTACATACAGATTTCCATAGTGTTTGTACTAATTTACAATCCCACCAAAAGTGCAAAGTGTTCCTTTTTCTCCATATCTTTTCCAGCATTTATCATTGCTTGTATTCTTGATGACTGCCATTTTGCCTGGTGTGAGATGAAATCTCAGAATAGTGTGATTTGCATTTCCCTAATTGCTAATGATGTTGAACATTGTCTCATGTATTTCTTGATCTTTTGTATTTTTTCTTTTGAGAAGTGTCTGTTTAATTCATATGCTCACTTACTAATTGGGTCATTTGATTTTTTTGGTGTAAAGTTTTTGAGTTCTTTGTATATTCTAAATATTAATCCTCTGTCAGAGGGTAGATAATCAAGATTTTCTCCCATTCTATAGATTCTCTCTTCACATTACTGATTGTTTCCTTTGCTGTGCAAAAGTTTTTCTAACTTGATGCCATCCCATTTGTTAACTCTTGGCATTGTTTCCTCAGCTTCAGGTTTCCTATTGAGAAAGTCATTGACTGTGACTATATTCTGGTGTGTTGACCCTGCACTTTCTTCTAGGATTTGTATAGTTTCCATCATAATTCCTAGGTCCTTGATCCATTAGAGTTGAATTTCAGGCTGGGTGAGAGATAAGATTTCAGTTTCATTCTTCTACATATGGATAACCAGTTTTCCCAGCACCATTTGTTAAAAAAGCCTGTTTTTTTTTTCTAGTGAATGTTTTTGGAAGTTTTGTCAAGGATCAGGTGTCTATAGTTGAATAGGTTTGTGTCTGTGTCTTCTCAGAAGATGTTTTCTAGTAAATTTTAAGGTAGATTTTATTCCTTTTTCTAAACATTCTGTTGGAATTTTTATTGGTATTACTTTAAACTTGAATTAATAAGTACTAAAATGTTTATAATCACTTATCCAAAAATACATTAAATTTATACATTTAGTCATTGCTTATTTTCTATTTCCACATATTCAGATTATTTTATATGTATCTGTTGTATTACTTACAAAGGGTATTTCTAAAGACTTTTAAGTTCCATTCCTGTTTTTAAAGAGTTTTTTTTCTAAGATAATATTGCTAATATTTGGAGAAACTTTAGATTGTGGATTATCTTTTATGCTACAAGTTTTTTTTTTTTTCAATTCGTTCAACATAGTCTTACATTTAGGAGGGAATTGTTTCCACAGCATCATAAACACACGCATAATGACAGAGCAAGCTGAGGTTGATGCCAGTCCATGATCTTCCCCCATTTGGTTCCCCCCAAACCCGTGTTTCCCCCTACTTTACCACTGCGTTAGATGGGCTTCTCATGGAAGTTGAAGGTTCCCCACTGGATTGATAACCCCCCTACTCCCACCCTCCAGCTACTTCGATGACCCTCTTGTTCCCTCCCCCCCACTCCCCTCCCTGCGTCCCCCAGCATCATAGGCAACGTTCCACTTACTCATGTAATAATTCACCCATGTTGTTATTAGCTTAGCCAACTTTCAATCTGTTTCTGATTGTAGTCTAGCTTCCACATATGAGAGAAAACATTCGGCCCTTCAGTCTCTGAGTTTGGGATATTTCACTCAGCATAATTTTTTCCATCTCCATCCATTTGGCTACAAATGCCATGATGTCATTCTGATAGCAGAGTAGAATTCCATTGTATACATGTACCACAGTTTTTCACTCCACTTGTCCAGTGAGAGGCATCTGGGTTGGTTCTACAGTCTAGCTATAGTAAATTGAGTTGCTAAAAATAATGATGAAGCTGTATCTCTGTAATAAGCCTATCCTAGCTCTTTTGGGAAAATACCCAGGAGTGGGACAGCTGGGTCATAAGGTGGGTACAATCCTAGTTTTTTAAGGAGTCCCCACACTGCTTTCCAGAGTGGCTGTACAAGCTTGAAGTTACACCAACAGTGTGACAGTGTTCCTCTCTTCCCACAACCCCTCTGGCATCTGTCATTGTTTGTATTCTTCATTTTTGCCACTCTGATAGGAGTGAGGTAGAATCTCAGTGAAGTTTTGATTTGCATTTCTCTTATTGCTAGTGATGTAAAACATTTTCTCTTATGTTTATGGGCTTTTTGGACTTCTTCTGTTGAGAAGTTTCTATTTAGTTCCCTAGCCCATTTATTGATTGGATTATGTGTGGTTTTGATGTTCAGTTTTTTTTTTAATTTCTTTGTATATGCTGGATATTATTAACCCTCTGTTGGAGGTATACCAGGCAAAGATTTTCTCCCATTCTGTAGGTTCTCTCCTGACACTCTTGACTAATTCTTTAGTGGTGCAGAAGGATTTCAGTTTGATGGCATCCCATTCATTTATTCTTGGTTTTAATGCTTGCGCTAAGGGAGTCTTGTTAAGGAAGATGGTCCTGACACCTGTGTCATGTAGTGTTGATTCTACTTTTTCTTCAAGCAGTTGTGAAGTTGCTGGTTTAATTTCCAGATTCTTGAACCTTTTTGATTTGATTCTTGTGCAGGATGAGAGGTAAGTATTCAATTTCAGTTGTCTGCATATGGCTGTCCAATTTGTCCAGCACCATTTGTTGAACAGGCTGTCTTTCTTCCACACTATGCATTTGCCCCCTTTATCAAATATCAGATAATTAAAGATTTGAAGGTTTGTCTCAGTATCTTCTGTTCTGTTCTATTGGTCTTCATTTCTGTTATGATACCAATACCATGGTGTTTTTGTTTCTATAGCCTTATAGTATAATTTCTGGTCAGGAATTGTGACACAACCTGCTTTCTCTTTCTTGTTTAGTAATGTTGGCTGTTCTGGGTCTTCTGTTATTCCATATGAATTTATGACTAGCTTTTTCTATATCCATGAAGAATGACATTGGTATCTTGATGGGGATTGAATTGAATCTATATAGGGCTTTGGGTAGAATGGCCATTTTGATTATATTGATTCTGCCTATTCAAGAACATGGAATGTTTTTCCATCTACTCTGGTCTTCTGCAATTTCTTTTTTTAATGTTCGATAGTTTTCATTATAGAGGTCCCTCATATCCTTTGTTAGATTGATGCTCAAGTATTTTTTTTTTTTTAGGAGATTGTGAATGGGACAGATTTCCTCATTTCTTCTTCAGTGGACTTTTTGCTGGAGTATAGGAAAGCTAATAATTTATGAGTGTTGATCTTATAGCCTGCCACTTTGCTGAAATCATTTATAAGCTCTAGAAGTCTTCTGGTTGAGCTTATTGGGTCTTCTAGATATAGGATCATGTTATCAGCAAATACAGACATCTTAACTTCTTCTTTTCCTATTCGAATTCCTTTGATTTCCTTCTCTTGTCTCATATCTCTGGTCAGGTTTCAAGACTATATTGAATAAGAGTGGTCTCTGATATCCTGGAATTGCTCTCTTGTCTCTTTCCTTAAGTCTTATTTCAATTCTTTGATTGATTTACTAATCATATTGTTGATAAATTTTTTCTAGGTTTTCATCCATGACCCCTACCATGGAATCCTTGGACATAGAGCTGTGGGGTTAAGGTGGAGGATTGTTTCCCCTTTTCTTCATTTCTGTTGCAAGGAGTGTGGCTTGAGGTCCAATAGTGAATAGTTGTCTGGGGGCTTTGTTGATGGTAATGGAGTTCCTTATCTCTTTTGAAGCGAATTCTTGGTCTGAGTTCTCCGTCCATTTGTTTCTCTTTAGGGTCTTTCTTTGTTGTAGGATTGGGGATTCTGTTGCGTCCCTAATTTGAGATGAGGTGATGTTGGAGACGTTGAGTTCAGAAGTCCAATCTGTAACCTGTGCTCTACTAATGACCCTTGAGATTTTTCATCTCCCCCTGAGCTAGTATGAGTTCATCAATTCAAACAGACAGTGCAACAATAAATGGTAATAATTTGGTTATTTTGTAACAAATATAACCCAAATTTATATTCCACCTCTGAAACAAATGTTGGAGTTAGTCATTGCTTTTGGCATCCATAGAGTTTGACTATCCCCTATGTCAGTCTTCAAAGCATACAATAATTAATGAATTTGACATTCACAGGGATAATGGTTATACAGCACTAACAATTGTGGTTTGAATGGTATAGACTAGTTAGAAGCTAGAGAGAGAAGGGAAAGTAAGAGGAAGTTAGAGAGGAGGTTGTATAGTCCAAATGTGTACAATGAGAAAATAGAGGAGGTGTAAGATTTGCTGGAGAAAAAAAAAAAAAGAACAGAACAAATAAAAGAAGGAAAGATGAAAAGACTAACAAAACAAAACAGCTGCTACAATCAAAAGTAACGAACTAACAAACAGGAAATAAAAAGAAAAAACAAAACAAAACAAAAAAATTTAAAAACCCCAGCAAGTATTTTTATGTGTTCTTGAAAACTTATCCAGTTGGCTGTCAAGTCCACGTCAAAAACCAGAAAGGAAGGGGGGGGAAAGAATATACACATACACACACACATATATGTGTATATATATTCATGTGTGTGTGTGTGTGTGTGTGTGTGTGTATATAAAGTAATATAGATAGATGAAGTAAAAAAAAATTTTTTTTTTCTTGATGAAAACTTGGAAGTCTCATCCCTGAAGTCTCCTTTCTGTTACACCATAGCACAAGGGTTAGGTATCTATCTAAGTTTTATTAACAGGGACTTTCTGTTTGAGTTTATGCGATTTCAAGCTTAGGACTCATTGTTCTCCAAATCCTGGAATTTTCAGGGTAGGGGTTTTTGTGAAGGTAATGAATTGAGATGGCTTTAGAGCTACCTCTGCTGGGTACACTCCTGATCCCTCCCAGCTTTTTGCACTGGAACCCATGTATCCTTTAGCTCCTGCTCCTTCTTGGTTTGTCTGGTGAGCCTTCCATGTAGAATGTGGGGGGTGTGCCAGGTTAGCAAGGCACCCCTGTGATCCACAAACCCGAATCCCCCCAAGCTAGTTGAGGGCAGGGCCTGTCCCACACCTTCTCTTCCCAGTTCATTCACTGAACAGTGGCAGGGTCCAAGCACAATTATGTAGTAGCTTGTTCCGAACTGCTGACCCACTCCCACCAGCTGATATAGCTCCCAGGGATTAATAAAAGAAAAAAGAAAAGAAAGAAAAACCCCCAAAACTTCCATTTCTGCCTTTTGCAGACAGCCAAAAGATACAGCTTTCTCAGTGTAGGGCAAAATGAAGATCTCTAACCCACATTTATGATTCACTATCAGAGCCTGGGGACCTCCTCAGATGGTGAATTGGCTTCTCCCCCACTGGCTTGTTGCTGAGGGACGCTGGGCAGATCCTGTGCTAGTTTAGCGACCGGGCATTATATTATAGAAATCCCTCTTTTCCCCACTAAGCATATCCAACTTTCAGTTCTTCCACAAGTCATCCTAAATGAACGCTGAGCTCTGTTTTTGAATATTTCTGAAACAACCTCGTATTGGTGAAGGTTCCCTGAAGATGTTTTATCTGTTCACGGAGCCTAGCACAGAGCACTCTAACCATCAGTCTGCTCTTTTCCCAACCTTATGTCACAAGTTTTCCTGTCAATTTTCAATTAACTTTCTGAGTCTTCAGCAAGCATCTATGTCATTGGTAAATAGTCGTGATACACATCAGAATAATAATCCCTCCAGTTTATTATTTATAGTGTGAGTGGTACATTGTAATTACTTTATGTATTGTTTTGTTTAATCTTTACAACTTTACAAAGCAGATATATAAAGGACAAAACAATTATAAACTCACATTTCCAGTAAGGATAAATGAAGGACTTCAACCTTGGTCTTCCCAGTGTCAAAGTTTTTATTCTTATTTAATTTTCCATGTTTTCTGTAAGGTTTGTCTTTTATTACTATGTTGTTTCTTATTGAATTAGCCAGAATTTCTAGGGTAACATTAGATAATAATGGAGATGTGTTTTCTTATTGTCTTTAATGGAAATGGCATAAGGTGAGGTAAGATAGTAAGGAAGTTTATGTCAATTATGACAGTTTTTATCAAAATGTGTTTTGTAATTTTATCAAGTGATTTTTCTATACCTATCAATATGTTTGTTTTTTCTTAATCTACTCGTTGATGTAATATACAAGAAGATTCCATTCTTACAAGATTCCCAAAGAAAAAGAATTAATTAACTATAAGAGAGTGAGGGAAAGAGTGAGAAATAAGACTAAGGATTTTTCAATTAATTCTCTTATCAAAGTAATTTTAGAGGACAAGCATTTTGGGTTCTCAAACCTCTGCTGGTTTTATTTTCTCCCTAGTTTCAATAGTCCCACTATAGAGAACTCTCTTTCATCGTATTTCCCTTTTCTTTCCTCACCTTTAGACTTGGCATGAATGAGACTTGCATAATACAGCAAGTGTCCCACTTTGTTCAACAGTGATTAGTAGTTATTTCCTAGTCCATTTACCAGAACATTACCTGACTTTAGATTGCTGTGCTATTTGAATCATGTTTTTAGTATAGTGCCTCTTATTTTTCCTTCCCTTTTTTTCAGACATGGCGTGAATAGGACATTTGTTTGAAATGATGAATGTGATAATTTATCACTTTTTTCCAAGGAGAAAATTGTAGCAACCAATGTTTCAGAAGTAGAAGTAATTCCTCTACATAGAGCAACGATTGCTTCTATTACCCAGATCCTTTTTAAACTTAACCTGATCTGCAAAATAACTGTGACTGTCCTTCTGGTGAAATACATATATGCCAGTTGTGAGATATCTGCTTTAATTCTCTTAGGATTATAGTTTTAAGCACAAGAAGAAACATGCCAATTTATAGAGGTCAAGGACTGTTATGAAGACCAATCCGTGTAACACTGTGTGTATGTTTGTGTGTTTCAGTTAGGTTTTCTCATGGTCAGACTGCTGCTATCATCCTTGTGTTCAGCTACAATACCACAATTGCAAACTTTAGAGCCAGTGCCCCTTTGCGGGTTTTTTTTTGTTGTTGTTCATTCGTTTATTTTTGCAGTACTGAGGCTTGCACCCAGGTGTGCTTTACCCCTGAGCCACACCCCCAGTCCTTTTTTATTGTTATTATTTTTTATTTTGAGTCAGGTCTTGCTGAATTTCCCAGGCTGGCCTCAAACTTGTGGTCCTCCTGCCTGAACCTTCCAAGTAGCTGCTATGCACAACTCCCATTCATAGATTTTTGATTAGTCTGTAATAATCCACTCTCACATTCCCCATAGCCCATGAAGAGAGTTAGGATAGCAATTTATACATTTTAATATGATAATCTTATGCTCAGTTCAGTGCAGTTTTATTTTAAAAATGTGAACCCTTATGCAAAATGACAGTGGGGTATCAAAGTATTTGATAATAGTTAGCATAGCTTTAATTATGTAATATGCCATAGTCTTAAAGACTGAATAAATCATCATATATCTACTCCCAGTAGTGTGCATGCACAGGCCCTGTTTTGGCAGCAGGTCTATATGGTCCACTTGCCTTACTGTGTTACCTGTATTCCCCCAAAGTAGAATGAATGGCTGGGTCTTAGTTCATTCTCTGATTGGCATGTGTCACACTGGTTTGGCACATTTTTCAGAAGGAGCTGTTTCCTTTACTCCAGTATGTTGGATCATGAATGATTCAGAATGCTATGCTTTTAACAGCTCAAGTTAATATACCTCATAGAACACAAAGCATGAGCTTTGTCATTATGTTTCCTCCTAATATCTGCTCTTTGTAGGCAGAAACATTGCCCACAAACACATTTGAATGTGCTTTTAAGTATATCTTGTGTAATGGTTTTCTGAACAGCAGTTTACCAAATATGCTTCCTTTTTATAGCTTGTTTCTCATTTTCCTGTTCATTCAACAATATTATAACCACTGTCCCAAGTATAAATGTGCATGTTTTCATTTAGGCATGTACATCATCTGTTGAGTTGACTGCCTCATTTCTTTTCCTTCTTTATCTCATGGGTGCTCACTACTTCCAATAACATCCCTGGATTGTAGTTCTCCATGTGTAAATGGATCTCTTTTTCCTTATTTTTCCTCTAAGTTATCATAATATGGGACCAAGTCTTCCTATTTCTTAGCATCAATTCAGGCAACATATCTATGGAAGTCTGTTCCTTCTTTATGTCAGAAACTATACTTTGAATATGGTGAGTTCATTATCTATTGCATTTAACTTTTGTGTTTATTTCATTTCTGTTTATATCTTTATGCCATATATTTTTAATCCTTAATCTTGATATCATTCTCATTCACTTAAAGAGATACATCATGAGATTAAATTGCAACCATGCTCCTTTTATCAAGTGTTACTGTGTGTTAATGTAGTACCAGTGATCTCTGCAAGATATGTTTATTTAACATCAAAAGATTCAAACATAAGAAAGAATCAGGTGAGGACCTGTAGTCTGTCCTCTGATGATCTTTCTAGCATTAAACTAAATTTCCCTAAGCAATAGGAGTACATGTTACACAGGTGGTGATAGTTGTGATGGTGGGGCAGTGGGAGAACTGTAAGCTGTAAGCACTCTTACAGCTTACAGCAAATTTCAACAAGTGAATTTGCATTTTTAATTATGTCAACCAATGATTCAGCTTTGAAAGAGCACTTTCCATTCTTTATTATATATTATTTTTACTGGGCAACTATGCATTGGCATAGTTCAGTTTTCTTAAATGACCATTTGGCGCTTGGCTTCTCTACTACTAAATAGACTATGCTGGCCCTATTACTCCCATCCAACACACTTTCAAGAATATTTATACACTTATACAGTCCAAGAAAAAAAAATCACTGAGTCTTTGTTATCTAAGCAATGAAAAACAGTGTAAAGTTTTTCTTTGTCTGATTGGCTTATCCATTGTTTAAAAGTGGAGTCTTAAAGTCCATTTATTATATCCTTTTGATGAATTGATCCTTTTATTATTAAACAATAGCCCTGTCTCATAACCATCTTGACTTAAAAGTCTAATTTATCTGATATATATATATATATATATATATATATATATATATAACCACCCCTACTCTCTTTTGGTTACTGTTTGCATGGAATATGTTATTCTATCTCTTTACTTTCAGTATCTGTGTCCTTAAAGCAGTTGGCAATTTATAGTTGGATCTGTTTTTTTTATCCATTCATCCACTCCTTGTCCTTTGATAAGACACTTTAATTCATTTATATTCAAGGTAATTATTGCTAGATAAGAATTTAGTCATCATATTTTAAAAATTGTTTTCTTGTTTTAAAAATCTTTTGTTTCTTTCTTCTTATCTACCTTTGTGATTTGGAGATTTTCTATAATGCTATACTTTGACTTTCTCTTATTTGTATATCAGCTGTAGTTTTTTGCACTGTGGTTATCAAGAGGCTTGCATAAAATATAGTTATAATAAGCTATTTTATACACCACCATTGTAGTAATGGAGTATTTTGAATTCGACTATGAATTTACCTCTGCCAGTGAGTTTTGTACTTCATTATGTTTTCATAATAATAATTATTTGCCTGTGGTTTCTGGATGAAAACTCCCCTAAGGTTTTCTCATAAGGAAAGCCTAGCAATGATGAATTCTCTCAGCTTTTGTGTGTCTGGGAAAGACTTTATGTTTTCTTCATTTCTGAAGGATAACTTTGATGATGGTATTTTTGGTTATCAGCTTTCTTCTTCAGTGCTTTGAATGTATCATCCTATTTTCCCCTGGTCTGCAAAGTTTTTTCTGAGAAATCCGCTGATAATCTAACAGAGATTCTGTTGTATGCCAATTTACATTTTTCTCTAGCTGCCTTTAAAAGTCTTTGTCTTGTCTTTTGATTATGATAAACCTTGTTGAAAAATTCCTTGGCAACTTTTTTTTTAAGAGAAAGAATCAAGTTTTATTTTTTCATCTGATTTTTGCTCCTCCAACTCTTAGTTGTGTATGTGTTGCTGGGATTCAAACCCAGATCCTTGAGCATGCCAGGCAAGTGCTCTAACTACTAAGCTACCACTACATCCCCTCCTTGGGGACTTTCAAGCTTTCTAGATCTAGATATCCACGTCTTTCCAAGGATTTGGAAAGTTTTCAGCAGTTATTTTGTTGAGTAATCCTGTGCCTTTGTCCACCTCCTTTCCTTCTTGAATTCCCATAATATGTTTGTTTGCCTAATGGTGTCTTGAGTCCTGTAGGCTTTCTTCCCTCTTTTTCATTCTTTTTTTTTCTCCTGTGCTCAGTTTCAACTATTCTTCTATTAAAGCTCTCAGTTGTATCTTTTATTCATTCATTGTATTTTTTCAGTACCAAGAATCCACTTGGTTCTTTTCTTTTCTTTCTTTCTTTTTTTTTTAGATACCTACCTCTTTTTTGAACTTCTTTCAGATATGGAATTATTTCCTTGAATTGTCTAATTATATTCTTTTCTGTCCCCCTTAGGTTCCTTAAGATCACTATTTTTAATTCCTTTTTAGTCAAATTGTAAATTTTTATTTTTGAGGAGTCTGTTACCAGAGAATTATTGTCATTTTTGGTGACATCTTTGGTGGTATCATGATTCCTCATTCCTTCATATTTCTTATGTCCTTGCATTGATAACTGTGCATCTAGTGGAATATTCACCTCTTCCAAATATTTTAGTGGCTTTAATAGGGAAAGACTACATCTACAAATTGTTCCTTTGGCAGAATGCATTGAATCTTGTTGTAGGTGGGCATGGAGGTATAGTCTCCATACAGGTTTTCAGCTGTCAACAACTTCAGCAATAATTGTGAGTACCTTGATGCTCTATGCTCTTGTAGTTTGTGGCAGCAGTAGTGGCAGCCAGAGTTGTTCAGGGTTCTCAACAGCAACGGTTTTAGGGGTCTTGCTGTTCTCTATTCCTTCACAGTGGGAAGATTTAGTTGAGGGGATACCACTCCACTGGCACTCTGTTCCAGCACATGGGTGCTTTGAGTGGCTGTGGATCTATGATCATGGGTTCAGTGTTTTGCTGAATTTTTATGGCACCTGTTACTTGGGTGTAGGTTCACTCTTTAAGGCACAGGTAGGTGAAGATCTCCCACAAAGCTGTGACCCTTAAGCACTTTTTCAGTTTGGGCCCAAGAGGCAGGGTTGTAGCTGTGACTGATTCTGAGGATGAGAGTGCACCACTGGCACAGGTCTGGGAAAGAAGATATGTTCTAGAGGCTCAAGTCTTGGGAATGGGGTATCACTGCACTTCAGATTCCAGTGTCAACAGGAATGGCAATTTGGGCACCAAGAAAGGAGGTACCGCTCAGTAGTGATTCTGGACTCCAAGATCATGGGTCATAGCTGTACAGTGAGACTAGGTATAGAAGCAGCAAAGACCCAGGATTAGCAGGCTCAGCTATGGCTTAGGCACTGTGGAGTGAAAAAGTAGTACAGATATGACTTCACACCCTCTCCTAGGGAGTTGGAGTACCTCATCAGACTCAAGAGCTAGTCCAGATCTAGGAAGGCAAGGCACTAGCTGTCAGCTTAGAGTGAGGAGTAGCACAATTCAGCCAAGGCTGCATTTCACCGGGTGAGTGGCAACATATCTTGGGGCACCTGGTACACAGTACCCAGCTGGGCCAGGGCCTCTGGTCCCCAAGGAATAGGGATCCAGTCCAGGGATCACCTGGTTAGGTCAGGTACAGAAAGTATTCATAGCTGCTTGGCTGGGCCTTGTGTCTAAGCAGCCAGGAAACAGGAGACAGCAGCTATTGGAATGGAAGAGATAAAGCACTTTTTTTTTTTTTTTTTTGTACTAGGAATTGAACCCAGAGGCACTTAACCACTGAGCCACATCCACAGCCCTTTCATTTTTTATTTTGAGACAGGGTCTCACTAAGTTGCTTGGGGTCTTGCTAAATTGCTGAAGCTGACTTTGATGTTGCCATCCCCCACCTCAGCCTCCTGAGCCATTGGGATTATAGGAGCATGCCTCCACACCTGAATAAGATGGAGCACCTCTAAAGCAGCTTCTTCCCAGAGTTAGGAAACTGCAGCAGCTTCGCTAAGGAATGGCACACTGCCATGTGTGGGACTACCATGTGTGGAAGCGTGATGGAATGATGGCAGAACCTGAGGGATAAAGGGATGTTGGGGCTACTAGTCCCTGAAGCAGGACAAACTCTAGCAGTGACTGTAATTTCAAGATACCATAGAACAGTTGGAATTTGGCCATAGCTGGCAGTGTACCACATGGGCTCCTTTTCTGGAGTAGTACAGCTGTATGAACTCTAGGCAACCTCATAAACAGTGCTCAGAGCCTGTGAGGACTTCTGGACTCTAGTAGCAAAGACTGAAGGTATCCACATAATAGGGTTGGTTGGGGTGCTCCTGTTTAATTTTTCCTGTAGGATGAGGTACATCCTGCTTGCAGGCTGATCCTGACCGGAGGGACAGAGAGATAGAGGCAGGGTAAATTCTGTGTGGTCATCCTGAGTTTCTGTGCTCCAAAGGATTTCTTTCACTCTCTTGCTACATTCTGGTACTTTCCTTTAGTCAGTCTAGTTAATATACAGTTTATTCATTGTTTTGATCCTTTTTGATGGGAGAGTCAAGCATTATGCATTTCTAGTCAGTCATCTTGCTTATATCTTATGTCACCCTTTACTTTTTTTGTCCTTTTCTGCCTCCCTCTCTCCTCTCTGTTCCTCTAGAGTTAGTTTCTTTTTGCTTTTAACCAAAGAGCCTTAAATGACTCACCATGTAAAATACTTAGCATGGTCTTGGTGAATAGTAAAACAAATTAATCAGTTTATGGTGTATCATATTTCAGAGCTATACATAGAGAAATGTTCAGTAAACATTTGTTTACTGAATGCATCATGATATAGTAAGGAAAAAATGAGGCTGGACATCAGAATATGTGATTTCTTGTCTTAACTCTACCAACTACTTAGCCCATTTGTGGTTTGACGTAGTGTTTGTGAATCTTTTTTTATTTCATCATATTCTAAATGTTTCTCTATCTAAATTGCCTAGAAAAATAAACTTCATAATGTAAATACTTAAGTCTGGCTAACCTACAAAAATAAAAGGGATTAAAGTTATTTTACCAAATAATTATTTAAATGGGAAGTCCAATGTAGCATAATCTAGATGTTGTATAGGGGACTTCATATGTCTATATTTACTTATTGACCATTAATTACTTTTAGAGTGATTATCATAATGTGCAGAGATGGAGTTAGCATTATTAAATTCCCTTAAAAGTTCGATTATAATGTATGCTGTTGCATTTTCTTCAGTGTTACTTTTTATCTTTCTTTAGACTCTCAAAAGTATATTTTATCTACTAAAAAATAAAAAATCACTGCCTTAATTATTCTGGTCCTTTGGTAGTATAAACCCAAATTTATGGAATTCTCTTTTGATATATTTAATGATAAAACCATAGTGCTAATGGGATTTAAATATAGACAATGTATAATGTATGATGAGGGCATCGCCTTGCTGTCACCAAACTCTATAATGTGGTCTTTCTTAGCCAGCATGTATGCTCTTCCTGTGAATAGTACAGGTAAAAAAGATAGATTCAGTATTTTGAAGGGCAGCAGTGCAGCAGTAGTATGCTAGCCTAGCATGTCCAAGGCCCCTGAGTTCAATCCCTGTTTAAATAAATGAATAAATAGCAAGCGAGCAAGCAAGTAGAATTAGGGAAATCCTATCTTAGTTAGGTCAGAGACAGAATTTTGAATCTGATAAATTCCTTTTTAATTGTATTTAACTTACTTGTGTATTTCATTTCTAGTTCTCTTTGTCCTATTTTTCAGGGTTCCCATGACCTCTAAGGCTTCCATAAGGGTAGACACATCTCCCACTTATATCTACTATAAATTGTTCTTAGAAATACTTATAAAAGCATTGTAGCAATACTACTTCAGAAATATTGTTCACATACAAATACATTTATACTGTAGATTGAACATCCTTTATCCAAAACCCTTGGGACAAATTTTCAGATGGGGGGGTGTTAGAATATTTGTATATATATAATGACATATCTTTGGATGGGATTCAAGTCTAAACACAAAATTCATTTATGTTTCATGTATACCTTATACCCAGTGGTAATTTTATACAGTATTGTTCTTGTTTAGTGTTGTATATTTGACTACAACCCATCCTATGAGGTCAGGCATGGAAATTTTCACTTGTTGTATTATGTCAGCTCTCAAAAAGGTTTGGATTCTGGATTTTGAGTTTTTAGATTGGAAATGTTCAACCTGAATTGGTTCTTCACAGAGAGGTTTTTCAGACATAAAATACCAATTTGATAAAATTTGGCTATGATATGGTTTTAGGCTATACAAAACTATTTTATATTCAAAATATGAAATCAGCCATTTAAATTAACATATATTATTAAATCATTACTATTATGTCAGCTTCTAGAGATGAAATAGTATTTATTGTTCTGAGTAGGTAACCTGGTACTTTCATGTGTAATAAACCGGACCTACTTTTTGGTGAAATTTTGAGTTTTGTCATTTGGTGGCACTGGTGTTTAATTTTTCAGCACATAGTAAAGTTGACACATGAAATAGAAGCAGTTTTACAATGATAATTAAAAACCTTTTGTGGAGATATAAGCATTAGGGAAATGTCTTAAATTTATGATCTTGTAAGAAAATGGATTCAGGGGGAGCATCTAAAGCATTTTTTTAAACCAGATTTATGTCCCAGAAGGCTGAGGTTAAGAAGATGCAAAATTAAGACCAGCCTCAGCAAGGTAGCAAGACCTGTCTCAAAATGAAAAGGTCTGGAGACATTGCTCATTGGTTAAGCACCCCTACAAAGGGGAAAAACTGGAGACTGAGTTAAAATAAGTTAAACTCCATGCTTTTATACTTATGCCATAGTATAATCTTATGTATACTTTAAAAAGAACCAATAAAAATACATACATACATAAATAATTTTTTTAAAAAGCACCCCTAGGTTCAGTCCCTGGTCAAACCTAATTTATGAAGTTTTCAGGTCAATATTTTATTCCCTTTACAAATTTTTATGTTTAAAACTGAGTTTTGAAACACTATGCTTAGAAGGAAATACATTTTTTGATTTAGCTGTGTGATCAGCTTTGTAAAAAAAAATTCTTTTTTGCTTATCAGGTATATTTTTGTGTTATGTGAAACTTCATTTTGTTTTTCTAGTTTAATTAATATAAATTTGCATTTTATCATGTTTGATCAACCTTCTAAATGAAGGACTCAGTCTAATTTCTCCTTTGACAATTAACAGTACATTATTATCTTCTATCTCAAAATTTGTTTAACATTGAAAAGTCTTAAGGTTGTGGTTGTAAATAAAATATCCATGATGTTTACACAGAAAGCCCAAATGCTAAGAAGTTAGTGATATGAGTGACCTTAGCTTATAATGAGGTCACCGTATCTTGGTAGCTACTCTCAACTTCCTTTAAATTTTTAAGAGCTGATCAAGCTTTGTTTTTAACTGACCATAATAATTAGAAAGACCTGTTTGTTGCTGCTTGCTGATTTGGATTTCATATCTGAATTTCTGTGGCCCTTCATTAGTTCATGTTTTTCTCATCTGTTCAGTGAGTTAACCCAGATAAATTTAATGAATAGAGCATAGGCATTTGCTGAAAGTTGCTGGCAATCGACCATGATTACAAAGGTGCCAGCCAATTGGTCTTATTCATTGAATGAGATACCTTGTATGATAGACTGTATACTAGTCATTAGCTTATATATGGCAGCCAGACAGCTTTTAATAAAATACAATGTAAATTTTAATAGTAATATGTGAATATCTTCTTCATTTAAAAATGTTTTATTGATTAAAATATATTTCTATAGATGCAATGATGAATAGTGTGAAGAAAGTTTAATAGAAACCTTTCTTCAGATAATCACAACTTGTACTGAATCTGATTTTCTTTGACTATCCATTTAAGTGGACAGTCTAAATAATAAACAGATTTTGTTTCTTGCACTTTGGGTTTCTCTTAAGTTTGAAATTAATGTAGAAATCCCTCTATTCAATATATTTTACAGCTTTCTTAAGAATATAAGGTCTAGGGGCTGGAGCAGTGGCTTGGCGGTTACAGCACTCGCCAAGCATGCATGAGTACACGGGTTCAAACCCCAGCACCCACGTATACAACCAAGTGTGAGAGCAATGAAAGCCATGTGAAAGACTCAATAAAAATTGATTCTCCCTCTCTCTTTCTCTCTCTCCCTCTCTCTTTTCCTCTCTCCCTCTGTCCCTCTCTCTCCTTCTCTCTTAAAAAAAAAAAAAAAAGAATATAAGGTCTATGGGCTGGAGCAGTGGCTCAGAGGTTTCGGCTCTTGCCTGACGTGCACGAGTACGCAAGTTCAAACCCTAGCACGATGTACACAACAAAGTCTCGGAGCATTGAAAGCCACATGAAAAACTAAATAAAAAATGATTCTCTCTCTCTCTCTCACTGTCCCTCTCTCTTTAAAAAAAAAAAAAAGAAGAATATAAAGTCTAGATAAAGAATTTTTAATCCCCGTACGTGATTTTTGCTATTCTTTAAATGAGTACAAAACTTGCTAAGTATTCCTTAATGGTTTTTCAGAATTTTTCTTAGGCCATATGTCACAATTTCAGAGAGTTGTGCTAGTGCCTTTTTTAAATTATATAAGAATTACGAATATGACAATGTGAGTAGAAGTTTTAAAAACTATATGAAAACAATATTTTAAAATAAATGATCTTACCCTAAAAAAAAAAAATTATGTATGTATGTGGATAAGAAAAAAAAATTTTTTTGCAGCCCTAGATTAAATCTAGGGTCTCATTCCTGCTCAGCATTCTATCACTGAGCTGCATCCCTGGCCTAAAAGAAAATTTGAAGGAATATGCATAAATGAAGTATAATTAGTTAGAGCAGTAGATGTATAGGTGATTTTTTTCTGAAGCATTTCCTAATGTTCCTATTATAGATGTTTGCCTAGTAATTTTAGAACGATATTTAAGATAACCTTTATGAGCATGAATGAAAATTGTAGTTAAGAAGGAAAGTTGGTACTATTTTTACTTTAGTGATTGTGGCTAAATCTATATTATCTTTCCCATTTAGTCATTCAATTAAATTTCCTTTTAAATGACTTTAAATCTTAGTTTTCTTTCAATTTATAATGTAAAATATTTGACTTTTGGGTTTCTCTTACCAATTTCTATGTCCTTAACTCTCATAATGTAACGTCTAAATTTTAAACTCTGATCATGCCCAGGTGGGAGATTTTGGGTTTTATTCTGCATTCTTTTTTTTTTTTTTTTTTTTTTTTTTTTTTTTTTTTTTTTTTTTTTTTTTTTTTTTTTTTTTTTTTTTTTAGTTGAATATGGACTTAACAATTGAGGGGGAATCATTATCAAACAATCTTTATTCTGCATTCTAAAGTTCAAAACTTGCTTTTTCAAGTTAATTTGTTTCATCAAAGAAAAAAACCAAACTTTTTTTTTTTTTAAGAGAGAAAGGGACAGTGAGAGATAGAATCAGTTTTATTTAGCTTTTCATGAGGTTTTTGTTGCTCCAACACTTCATTGTGTACATGATGCTGGGGTTCCAACTCGCATCCCTGCACATGTGAGGCAAGCATGGAAATCGCTGAGCCACTGCTCCAGCCCCGAAAAGCAAACTTTTGATGTTTATGTTAAATACCTTTACTTAATACAAGCTAAATGAATAGCAATTGCTACCATTTATTAGATCCACAACTGTGTGCTTTACACAGATTGCTTCATTAAATCCCTAAAGCAAGGAGATAATGAGTACAACATTCTCATTTTAGAAAAATAAAAAAAATTTTAATGTTCAGAGAGGATAAGAAGTAATGAAAAATTGTAGGACAAGTAAGTGGGATTTTTAGATTTAAGTATAGAAATGTCCTACTTCAACTATTTGATGACCTTTTTGAACAGTGAATGGCATTTCAAACATTGGCAGCTCTGTGAAGTCTGTTGTCATTAACCCTGCTCCTGGATTTACACATTTAGGCCTTTCTTAGTTTTCTTTGGTTTTTACCTCAGATCATTTGATGCATATCTCTTAACTTTTATTTATCTGATTAATTTATATTTCCCCTTTTCTATTTTATAATCCTGTGAGAAAAAGCATTGAATGTTATCCATTTTCTAGAATTGTATTTGGTGCTAATAGATACTTAATGCTTGTTTTAACTTGTTAGTAAATTAATTTTATGAAATATTATGAATTTTTCTCATAAAAATCCACATCAGATTCATGAACTGAAATAGCAGAAATCATTTCTTTAAGAGAATTTATGTCATGTAATTGAGGTTCTAAAAATGATAGTAATGTTCAGAACAGTATTGTGTTGGTCATCTTTGCATTGCTGTGACCAAAATACCAGACAAGAACAGCTTAGAGGAAGGGAAGTTGATTTTGGCTCACATTTCTAGAGGGTTAGTCTGCAGTCAGCCAAGTCCATTGCTCTAGCCCCAAGGTGAGGCATCATGGAGGAAGGGTGTGGTAGAAAAAAACTTTTCCCCTCCTAGCAACCAGGAAGCAAAGGGGAAGAGAGGTGGGGGAAAGGGTCCCACTGCAGGGAAGACAAACACCATAGCTCCAGTGTGCCACCTCCTCCAGCCATGCTCCACCTGCCTACAGTTACCACCTAGTAAGTCCATTCAAACTAGGATGGATTGATCAGGTTACTGTTCTCACAGTCCAGTCCTTTCACTTCCGACCATTTTTGCCCTTAACACAGGAGCTATTGAGGGACACCTCATTTCTAAACCATAACAAATATATTAATAGTTTCCTTAATGTTCCTACTATAGGTGTTTGCCCAGTTTTTTTTTAGAAATGACTTTAAACATATTTAAAAATACTGCTGTTGTTGAAAACAACTTTGGAGTTTGTTTTTATTTCTTTAGAACTTTTGAAAACTTTGAATATATATCCTTATAAAACAATAATAAGGGGCTGAGTGGTGGCCCAGCAGTACAGTGCTCACCTGGCATGCGCGAGGACCCAGGTTCAAACCCATCACCACATACACAAAAACCAGATAAAAAGAATAAATAAAATTGATTCTCTTTCTCTCTCTCTTTCTAAATAATAATAATAAAGTTTCAAAATATTTCAACATAATTTTTCAAAGTGAAAAAATTTACAACCTCAATTACATGATATAAATTCTCTTAAAATACTTGGTTTTTGAGCTCTAGTTATTTGAAAGTTATTTATAATCATATCTGAAAAATCAGTAGAACTTTCCAATAATGTTGAGCTGTGAGATTAAAGCAAAGTTTTTCTCTCTCTCTTTTTTAAACAAAATAGATATTAGCATAAAAAGAAACTATGGAAGCCTAAATAATAGAACTATATTGCTACTTTATTCTTAGAATATGTTCAATAAATATTGTGTTTGAAATGTTTACTTTTCAGAGTGTCTTGTTTGGTGATTTGAGAAAGAATAGAAGTAGGAAACATACTTCCTGGCATGTTACTATTAGCATAGCAATAAATGTCATTTCCCTTTATTAAAGGTTCAGAATCTTACTTCATACTGTTTAGAGTTTAAATAAAACAAGATAAAAACAAACACATATATGAATGTAACATAACATTTTCAGTAAAGCAGATCTTACCATCTGTATCTGTCACTCCTTCCATACTTGTTAATGTTGACATTTTTATAATAAGGGCTCTTAGGTTGGGTGATGGATGTTTAAAGTTTAAAGAGACTACCAAAACTGCCAGAAATTGCAGAAGCATATCTATTTAAGTGTACAATTAGTAAATAAAATGTTCCCACCAAATGTTGTGATGGATTAAAAATTAAAGTGAAGGAGTAAAGTGATGGATTAAAAATTAAAATGAGTATTTTAGCAGACTGGTTTTAAAGATCATTTTGTGAAATGATTATGATACAATGCAAGCAAGTTATGACCTCAGCTATGTTTATGTGTAAGGCTAGAGGGTTTTCTCTCTGTTCACTGTTTTATCCTTTAGTACCTATCACAGTACCTTGTTTCATAAATAATTGAGGAATGAGAAAGCTCCTTGTATACAGAGAGTGGAAAAATAATGATCTTTTGTTTGTTTTATTCATGGAAATATGAAGTCCCCAGTGTATTTGATTAATTTTTTTTATAGTTGGTGGCTAAAGGAGTAAAGAGTTCTGATATTTCTCCGCCTTTGGGACCGCATGAAGCAGGTGGCTCTCCATCAACGCCTCAGATGAAGTCTGTTATTTCTGTGACTTCAGCTTTGAAAGAAGTGTGTATGGTAAGTTTCCTGAAATTAAGGGCTCCTCAGAGTCCAAAGATCATTTTAAAAAAGTTAAATTTTACAAAATTAATGTAATTTCCTAATGTCCCCTTTGGTTTTTCTAAGATAAAACTACTTCTTAGTATTTTTTGTTTGCTATAAATACTGAAACCTTTTGGCTCATAGATTTTTATCAGGACTACATGGTAACTAAATAATATAGTAAGCCCTCTGTTACCAAAGGTTCCACATCTACAGTCATCCAACCACAGATCAAAATTTTTTTTTAATTTTTTATTTTTGAACAACCTTACAAGATTTTAACAAAATAATATAAAATGTGTATAAAATGTGAATATATTCTGGATATTGCAGTTATCCCCAGGAGTGCCCCCCCATTACCCTCCCTTATCCCTCCCTTCCCCGTCCCATTATAACTCTAAAAAAGTATTAGATTGTAAAGCATTACATCTTATCTGGATTTAACTCATGTTACTAGACCAACTTTCTCATTGTCTAGGGTCTAGACCCCACCTCCACAGATGAGTGGAGACAGTCGACCCTTAGATCTCTGGGTTAAGCTGATTTTACTCAACATGATCTCTTCCATAGCCATCCATTTACC
>PVKS010005782.1:0-82911 GCA_004027875.1 Aplodontia rufa
AAAAAAAAAAACCAACCAATAAGTCTGTATACATATTTATGTTACTTATTTTTTGTGTAAATTACTAAAATTTAGTTACAATTCAAGTTTTGGAAAATATATTAGCTTAAAATAAATACTGGTTACTTTGGATATTTTCAGTTTTTTCCTGAATCTTTATTATGCAATTTCACCATGTTTAAAATTCTTAGCAAGGGGGCTGGAGCAGTGGCTGGGCGGTGGCTGGGCAGTTATAGCGCTTGCCTGGCATGCGTGAGTATACCAGTTCAAACCCCAGCACCACGTACACAACAAAGTGTCCCAGGAATGAAAGTCATATGAAAAACTAAATAAAGATTGCTTCTCTCAGAAAGGCAAGGGATCAGGGGATGGGAGGAGGGAGGTAGAGGGATGTGGGGGGGAGAGGATATTGAACAAATTGTATTGCTGAATTGTATGCATTTAGGAATATGTGACAACGAATCCCAACATTATGTAAAACTACAATGCACTAATAAAAATAAATTTTAAAAAAGATTGCTTCTCTCTCTCTCCCTTTTACTGTCCCCTCTTTAAAAAAAAAAAATTCTTAGCAAGGGACTTCCTCCCTAGGATGTTTTCAGTTTATTTATTTAGAGTACTGGGGACTGAACCAAGGGTTCTCTACCATGAGTTACATAGCTACAGCCCAAACCCCTTATTTATTTTTTTGAGACAGGATCTTGCTAAATTAAGGCTGGCCTCAGATTTGTGATTCTCCTGCCTTTGCCTCCCAAGTTCCTGGGATTACAGGTACCTGGTGAAGTTTCTAGTTTATAACCTATAATTTTTTAAGAGAGATGGACAGTAAGAAAAATAATGAGAAATTCACTTTTATTCAGTTTTTTATGTGGCTTTTGTTGCTCCAGAGACTTCGTTGTGTATGTGGTGATGGGGTTTGAACTCCCCATAACGGCTGAGCCACTGCTCCAAGCCCTTATAACCTAAAATTTTATTATGAAGAAATTAAGCATTGGAAGGCCACATATTACTTCTGTAATAAAGTTATTTGATTTTTTAAAAATCAGGTTTTTTTCTAGATACTGCAGCAATTTATTCAAATGGCCTAATGGTGCCACCTTGTGGCCTACCTACTCTTTGAGTTCAGCTTTAGCATCTGGTAAGGTACAAAGCAAAAGGTTCCCCCTAGCCTTGCAGAAGCTCTGTCTCTTTTTCTTTTCACTTGAACAAATCCTACTCTTTACACTCAAAAAACAAAACAAAACAAAAAACAACCAAAACAAAAAAGGAGCATTTCTGAAGGTTTTCTTTGTTTCATTTCAGTTACTTATCATCATAAACCTGTGAAAATTCAGAATTCAAATGAAGTTGTTTTTCTTTTAAAAATGAAACAGAATTAATAGCATAAATGATTACAGCTATTCTGAAATCTAAACCTCATTAAAATTACCTTAGCATATTAAAGTATATAAAGTTCTAATTAATGACATTTTATTCATTTATTCAAAGTTTCCAAATATAGGAACTATAATTTTTGCAAAATATTCCTTATTTTCTAAATATTTCATAAAATTTAAACCAGTTACGTTCTTAGAAGAAACCAATTTCCAATGAGATATTTTAGAGCTGAAAGGATCATCCAGAGTCATCTAACCCAATCTCCTTATTTTATAAATAAGAATACTGAGAACCAGATAACTCTAACTTTACATGTTACTGTACCCATCACCTGTCACTCCCAAGGTTCTAATCCTATGCATGATTGACTCATGGTAGAAATACAAAGTACATAGCCTTCAAAGTAATAGGTTACATTTCACAATCTATCATAATTTGTCCCCTTCTACACTCTAAATTTGTGCTAGATAGGTGCTAGCATGGACTGCATCCTTCATGCAAAATATCCATTCACGTGAGAGGAGGGGAGATAAGGACCTTCCTCCCTAGATTATACCACCCACAGAGGATCTCTGAGGGGGGGACTCGTGCACAAAGCTACACACATCCCTCTAGTCTACTATTACATTTACAGCCTAGGTAGACCCTTAAAATTCAGGAAGTAGAGCAGCAAAAGCAAAGGCTATTTGATGGGAATAAGCTGGCCTTTTCAACAAAAGGTGTTGGTGTCAGATAACTGTCAACAATGATGGCCACATTTACATGTAAATTCCTCTTGCACAAAGCACAACCTCGCTACACCTGAGCCCCAGGCAACGGCCAGAGGGGGTGGGGGAGAGGGAGAGAAAGGGCCTCAAGAGCTAATAAATCCCCCCACTCCAGACCACCTATTTGCTATCCTCTCCGAGCCTGGTAGCAGCCATCCTGTCACCCTCCCTCCAATAAAATCTCTTGTGTCAGCTACCAGGGGGTCTCTTTCCCATAGGAGTGCATCCAACAATGGTTCCCATCGTGTCCAACAGTGGGAGCAAATGAACATTTATGGTACTAGAAAACACATTTGGTCTTTGTCCCTGTTTGTTGGCACAGAGCTAAAGGCGTTGGAATTTCTTTTTCATTGCTGTTTGTAAGGGGCCCCTTTCAACCACATTTGTGTTTATGCTAACGAGATATCTCAGGGTGGGTGGCTAGACATCAGATGAGTGCTGGTCCTGAGAAGTAGGTGAGAACTTGAAGCCCCAGAAGATTCAGAACTTCTGGGTTGGTGAACACATTGTATGCTCAGAAGGTCAGGTGCAGAAGGAAGACATGCTAACCAAACCTCACCCCAGGTATCGCTTCCATTTGACTGCTATTGATTTGTGCCCTTTACAATAAACTAGTAAACTTTTTTTAAAAATGGCATGTAGACACAAAATAACCAAAATTTGACAGAATGATTCACTACCTGGGGAGAAATGTTCTCTTCTCCCCACTGGAAATGATAAGGTTTAAAGGTGATATCTTTGGTAGGAGGGAATAAATGGTTAGAGTTGAGGAATGCCTGACACTTCGGAAGTCTTTGGTTCTTTTCCTACTTTTGGCTGGGAGTAGCCTATTTTGGGGAAGCATCTTTTATTTTTTTAATCTTTTATATTTAATTTTTTTTAAAAAAAAAGAGAGAGAAGGACAGTGAGAGAGAGAGAGAATCAGTTTTTATTGAGTTTTTTCACACGGCTTTCATTTCTCTGACACTTAGTTGTGTATGTGGGTGCTGGAGGTTTGAACCTGTGTACTTGCATATGCTGGGCAAGCGCAGTAACTGCTGAGCCATGGCTCCAGCCCCTATATTTAATTTTTTATTAAAGAGCTGAGTTATTGTAAATCACAAATTCATATAAAGTAACAATATGATATGCATATGTTCTTAAACCAGAAGTACCCCATTACCCACACCCCAGTCTCTTGATTCTTCTATATTTCGCCCCTACATGTGATATAAAGAGGCATCATTTGATACCTGGAGAAAGCAAAGTAGGGAGTCTATGCTTAGAGATGACCCTAAGTTCCAGAAAGAAAAATAGATTATCCTCTCCTAGGTTTTCTAGCCCAGATTATGAGGATTACAGGCAGAAATTGTATTTTTTGGCTAAAGCTTTCCTCAAGCTACCATTCTTAGGAATCTAAGTGGTGGGGAAAGAAGTGGCAAACACCAATATTCTAAGGCAGAACTGACTCAGCAGCCCCAGTAGCTTCACTAATTGTAGCGAAGCTAGATAATCTGGAGTGGAAGAGCAATGAATTACAATGGTCTTCTTTCTGATCGTGACTTGGCCCCTCCACTAAAATGGCAGATCTATGAGTTAGCTTAATTTACATCTAGTACTCAAAGAATTCTGAGGAATCTTTCAGAAATGGGAACAGACACTGACAAATCCCCACATGAGTTTCTCATGGAACTATTTTTACAGAGGCCTTTTTGATTGGTTTTTCTTTCACTTAGGAAAAACACATTTAAGAGCCAGTGCATGACTATAATAATCCCAGCTACTTGGGAAGCTGAAGCAGGTCAATTGAGTCTGAGGCCTGCCTGGGCAACACAGCAACACAATTCCTACCCCTGCTACCTCCCAAAAAAGAGGAAAGAAAAAAAAGGATATGCATTGAAGTTTTTCTATTTTTTTCATGGCTTGACATTTTATTTCTCTTTGGTGCTGAATATTACACTGTCTGGAAGTACCACAGTTTATCCATTCAACTACTGAAGGGCATCTTGATTGCTTCTAAGTGTCAGCATTTTGAATAAAATTGCTATGAACACCAGTGGGCAGGTTTTTGTGTGGACCTACGTTTTTAACTCTTTTGCAGAGAAAGATGGTTCAATTTCTTCCTTCCCAATCTGTATAACTTTTATTTCCTTATCTTGTCTTACTACTTCATCTAGGATTCCCAATGTGGTGTTGAACAATGGTGAGAGCGAATATCTTTGCCTTGCTCTTGATCTTAACTGAAATGCTTCAAGTTTCTCATTAGTAAGTTAGCTGGTTGTAGGTTTTTGTAGACATTCTTCATTAAACTGAGAAGTTTCCCTTTATTCCAAGTTTACTGAGAAAGGTTTTGTTTATTTTTATCACGAATGTTGGATGTTGGTAAATTTTTTTTTTTGGCATCTACTTGATCATGTGACTTCTTCATTGATGTGATGAATCACATTCATCAATTTTCAAATGTTGAACCAGTCTGGCAGACTTGGGATAGACCACATTTGGTGGTGGTACCTAATTGTTTATACATTGTTGAATTCAATTTGCTAATATTTTGTTAAAGATTTTTGTATCTACATTTATGAATGGTATTAGTCTGTAGTTTTCTCTTCTTATAATGCCTTTGTCTGGTTTTGGTTTTAGGATAATACTGATCTTACAGAATGAGTTTTGTATTCCCTTAGCTTCTATCATCTGAAAGAGATAGAGAATTGGTACGATTTTTTTTTTTTAAGAGAGAGAGGGAGAAAGAGAAAGGAGAGAGGGAGAATCAATCAACTTTATTTATATTTTCATCTGGCCTTTGTTTCTCCAACACTTACTTGTGTATGTGGTTCTGGGGTTCGAACCTGGGTCTTCATGAATGACAGGCAAGCTCTCCAACCACAAGCCATGGCTCCAGCCCCTATAACTTCTTTCTTAAAAGTCTTATAGAACTCACCAGCCTGGCGCTGTTTTGGAAGGTTAGTTTTTATTCAATTTCTTTCACAGATACAGTCCTATTCAGGTATTCTTTCTTCTTGTGTGAATTCTGAAGGCTATACCTTTTTAAGGAACTGGCTCATTTCACCTAGGTTTTCAAATTTGTGGATGTACAGCCACTCATAATTTATTATCTTCAGGCTGGAGCAGTGGCTCAGTGGTAGAGCACTTGCCCGGCATGTGAGGACCTGAGTTCTAACCCCAGCACCACATTATACAACTAAGTGTCTGAAAAATAAAAACCAGATGAAAAAAAAAATTGATTCTCTATCTCTAAATACTAATAATAATTTATTATCCTTTTAATGTCCATAGGCTTTGTAGTGATGTTTTCTCATTTTACTAATTTATTTTTTCTTAGTTATTGATTTTATAGATCATTTTTAAGACCAGCTTTTGGTTTCACTGATAATCGACTTTGCAGTTTTAATTTCATTGATTTCTATTTTAATTCCTATTTTTTCTGCTTAATTTAGATTTTACTGCTCTTCTAGCTTCCTAAGGTAGAAACTTAGATGAATGATTTTACATCTTTCTTCTTTTCTAATATATGCATTCAATGCTATAAATTTCCCTCTAAGCACTGCTTTTCCTATAGCCCACAGACTTTAATAAAATGGTTGTCATTTTCATTTAACTAGAAATATTCATTTCTCTAGAGATTTCTTCTTTGAGCCATGTATTACTTAATCTCCAAGTATTTAAGTGTTTTCCAGCTATTTTTCTGTTACTGATTTCTAATTTAATTCCTTTATGTTCTGAAATTTATTTCTTAATTCTCTTCTTTCAGATTCATTAAGATGTGTTTTAGGGCCACGAATGTGGCCTATCTTGGTGAACATTTCATGTCCTTGAGAAGAATGTGCATTCTGCTGTCTAAGATGTCAATTATATCCAACTGATTGACAGTGTTGCTGAGTTTGAATATGTCCTTAATGAATTTGTGTCGGCTGGATCTGTCTATTTTTGACAGAAGTGTGCTAAGGTCTCCAACCAAAATAAGAGCTTCATCTGTTGATCCTTGCAGTCACACCAGTTTTTGCCTCATGTGGTTCAATGCTATTTCTGGGCACATACACCTTAAGAATATTATGTTTTCTTGAAGAATTGTTCCCCTTTATCATTATGCAGTAGCTTTCTTCATCCCTGATAACTTTCTTTGCTCTGACATCTGCCCTTTCTGAAATTATTATAGCTACTCCTGCTTTTTAAAAAATTAGTGTTATTAGCATGATATCTTTCTCCATCCATATACTTTTAATCTTCATGTTTCATTAGCTTTAAAGTATACTTATTAAAAAAAACATACAGCCAGATTGTGCTTGTTTTTTTTTGATACGGGGGAACTGAACTCAGGGCATTTAACTGATGAGCAACATCCCCAGCCCAGCCCTATTTTTTATTTTTCATTTTGAGACAGGGCCTTGCTAAGTTGCTGAGGCTAGCTTTGAACTTGCAATCCTCCTGTCTTAGCCTCCTGAGTGGCTGTGATTATAGGCATGCGCCAATGTGCCAGGCTAGTGGATCTTGTTTTTTCATTTTTTTATTGATGCACAATGTTTATGAGGGACAATATACAACGTGGTTTTGATTTATGCATACATAAATCCAATCTTTTAATTGGGACACTTACGCCACTGATATACAAAATGACTATTGATATAGCTAGGTTAATAAGGCAACATATTCATTATTATTTTCCACTCACTGCCTTTATTCTTTGTCCTATTTTTATCTCCTACTCTTTTTCTGCCTTTTGTGGTTTTGAGAAATTTATATTTTTCTGTTTTCTCTCCCTTCTTAGCATATTGGGTATTAAAAAAAAAAAAAAACTTCTTGTGACTGTATTTTTGTGCAAATTTTTCCAGTGCTGAAGTCTCACTATACTAACTGGAAGCAATATAATGGTACTGTAATTTCACATCTAATTCCTTCAGAACTTAAAATATTCTATCCCTTCTTTAAGATCTCTTTCATTAATTCTTTATTTTCACAAAAACCAAAATCTTATTGATGATGAGCTTTAGGTTTTGTGTCAAAGAAAAATTCTCAATTTGTCACCTCCTAATTTCATCAGGGTTATGTGAATCAATTTCAATATTGTCAATTTCAGACTTGACTTGGAAACTCTTTGAATTTAAATTATTTTGTAATAAAGAATTGATATGCATTAATATTGGCAAAACGTTTTTAAATAACCCATTGTTTTTATTTCTGCTATGACAGGCTTTTTTTTTTAGATGGATAAGATACAATTGAGGGGGAAACATTAACAAACATTCAAGAATCAATGTATATATACTTAGTTACCCAGGGCTAATGCCATATCATGGATGTCCAGCTTGGGTTCCCCATGTTGCTGTTTCCCCCAGAAGAACCCCTGAGTTAAATGGCTATCTCGTGGAGGGCAGAGATCTCCTTCTGAGATGAATCCCCCATATTCCCACCCTCCAGTCTCCTAGGTGTTCTTCCTACACTCCCCCCCATGACTGGCTTTTAAAATACAGTTTTTATTTGGCTCTTACTAATACCAGGAATGAATGAATGCACATTATGCTGATTTCACATAGGCAGTCTTCTTGAACTCTTACTTGTTCTAGTAAAACATCCATAGGTTCTCTTGACTTTTCTAAGAAATAATCATATCATTACAAAAGTACGTGTGGGAGTTCTAAAATATGTCCACAAATTCTTTGATATCCCTCCCTTCAATAGGTAGAATTTTATTCTGCTCCCTGTCTGCATAGGCTGGATTTACTAATATCTAACAAGCAAAATATGGTGAAAGTGGCTTCTAAGGCTGTCACAAAAGACACTGCAGCTTCCTCCTTGCTGTCATGTGTCACTTGCTCTGAATGAGGCAAGCTACCATGTTATAGGACCCTCAAGTAGTTTTTCAAAGGAGACCATGTTGTGAGGAACCGAGTCCTCTTGCCAATAGTGAGCAAGGAACTGAAGGTCCATTGTGTTTTGGTTTTGAAAGCTAATTATACATATTACTATTATTGGCAGTAGTGTAGCTATTTTTTTCCATCAGTCATTGATAAAATAACCCAATACCAGCTGCTAAATAGCTGAAATTAGAAATAAAAAATTATTTACTGTGGGAGACTGCAATGCTTTCAAATAACTTATGAAAGATTTACATCTAACTTCTCCCAAAACTTTTCCATACTTGCAATTTCCAATTCCTCTCCTCCTATTTGCTCATGAAACTACACCAACAGTTTTTCCCTCACTAATCTCTTGAACATGTTCTTGCAAGGTCCAGTGACATTCATACTGTTAAAGCCAACAGTCATTGTCTAGTCTTCATTTCCCCTGACTTGACAGATTAGAGGAGGCAATGCACTTGATCATTTTCTCCTTGATATACTTTCTTAATTTGGCCTTCAGCATACCACAGTCACCCCCCTCTTCTGCCTACCTTCAAAAGCTTCTCCCTGGTCTCCTCTGAGGTTCTTAATCCTGTCCATCTGTGAACACAGAAAGCCCCACAGCTCAATCTTCATCTCCTCATACTAAATCTCAGTTTCACAGTCTCAAATACAATCTTTCTACTGATTTCCAAATTTCTGTTCCCACTCAGACCTTCCCCTTTCATTCTAGTCTCTCATAACCCATTTGAACAGTCATCTCAGACCTAACTAAAACTAACCTCCCGATTCCTACAGATTTCTTTCCACCCTGTCTTTTCTCAGAAAATAGCCATACTTCCTTCCAGTTGCTCAGGCCAAAGGCTAAGAAGTCATGCTTCACTCTTTAATTCTGTCATTCCACAGTCAATCAATCCATCAGGAAATCCTGTCAGCTATACCTGGAATAGGACCACATCTTACTTTCTTACTACATAGTGCCCCCCTTATCCATGGTTGCTTTCCATGACTTCAGTTACCCAGGGTCAACTGTGGTCTGAAATATCAAACAAAAAATTCCAGAAATAACACCTAAGTTTTAAATTGTGTGGCATTCTGTGCAATGATGAAATCTCAAGCTATCCAACTCTGTTCTGACGGAACATGAATCATCCTTTTGTTCAGTGTATCCTCTCTGTACATGCTACCAGTCCTTTAGTCACTTAGCAGCCTTCTCAGCTATCAGCTGAGCAGTATCAACTGATACTGTTGTAGTATCAGTACTGCAGTGCTGTATTCAAGTAACCCTTATGTAGTTGCCTGCACCACAATGCCTATGTCATCTTATCACATAGGCATTGTGCCATCTCATAGTGTCACAAGGGAGTACAGTATAATATTTTGAGAGAGACCACATTCACAAAGCTTTTATGATGGCATAATGTTATAATTATCTTATTTTATTATTGTTTTTAATCTCTTACTGTGCCTAATTTGTAAAGTAAATTTTATCATAGCTATGTATATATAGGAAACCACAGCATATTGTGTATGGGGTTTGGTACTATCCAAGGTTTCAGCATCCACTGACGGTCTTGGAAGGCATTCCACACAAATAAGGAGTAACTATGATGCCTCTATCTATGAAGGCCACCATCTTCATTCACTTGGGTTGTAACACCAACCTCCTAACTGGTCTTTCCGTCATTGCTGCTACAGTTGATTCTGAATACAACCGCCAAAGTCATCTTTAAAAACACCGTCAGATCCCCTCATTCCTCTGTTCAAATCCCTCTGACCCCCTCTCTCCTCATTAGAAGTCAAAGTCAAAGTCTTTACCAGGATCCATTGGGTCTCTGATCTCCTTCCCGCTCCCCCCATCCCACCTCCCAACCTCCCACCCCTCCCCACACCACCCTCCTAATCCATCTGCTCAAACTCAATGAGCTCCTTGCTAGTCTTCCAACAAAACTGGCAGATTCTGGGCTTTTGTATTTGCTTGGTATGTTCTTCCCCTGATGGATTACTCCTTCAGATTTGCTCAACAGTGTTCCCGGTGGCACTGATCCCTATTCTAAAAACCACACATGCTCCTTCCATGGCTCTTCCTATCCCCCCTTCATCACGTTTTCTTCTTGGCAACTGTTACCACCCGACTAGATATAGTTTAATTCTTAAATGTTAACTTGTTTATCATCCCTGCCTTACTCTGGTTAGCTCTATGAGCAAAAGGACTTTATTTTGGTCACTCTTATATCCCCTAGCACAGCACCTGGCCATGAAAGGTAATCTGTATATATTTGCCATATGAATGTTGAATATACCAACTCTTAAATCCTGATAAGGACAACAGACTTGGGATACTAGAATATCCAACCTCTTTCCACAATGTGAAAGACAATTTCTATTCTAACAATGTCAGGAACTGTGAAAATCCTTTATCATCCATACTAGTAACTCATTTTTCTTTAAATAATATGTCAAAAGTCTCTTTATTTCATAGCCTCTCTCCAAAACCCTTCATAGAGCCTGTGAAATATTAACTTACTGTTATATTGAAAAATCTTTAATTTCTTTCTGATATTGCTAACATAGTACTGCAAAGGCAAAGTAAAATCACCAAAACTGATATGGAAACACAAGTAACACAGCATGTTAACAACCAAAAAGACCCACCTCTATTTCAAACCGAACTGTACTTAAGTGGTGAGGACCCCAGTCCAGGTTTAACCTTATCATCACCTCAATCCTTGGTAAGCAAATATTTTTCTCATAAATTTCTTTTAAATTAAAAAAGGAGTTGGTAAGGATTCTTGCTTATAGCAATGAATATTACCTCTGACAGAAATCAGTTGGAACTACAAATCAGGTTAATGAACAGAAATCTTACAGGCAACTCCTATGCTTGGACAATTAACAGAAGCAGGCATAACAGAATAAGGAGATGCAGCTCAAATCCTGCTCATCCTTTGCCAGACAGATGTCCGACTTAGCACAAGTTAATTTTGACTGTGCTTCAGCTTCCTTACCTGTAAGTTGGGAATGGTACAACACGGCTGCAAGGATTAAATAAAGGCAGTAGCATTTAAAGCATCTGGCACCCGGTGACACAAAATAAGCGCTGAAGATAGCAACTACTGTAATGAAAACCATCCCACGCCACCGATAGCACAACTCTTTAAACCAAGACGCACCTAGGCACCCACTGTTATTTCCTGAAGAGTGGGATGCAGCGGTGTGTGCCGACCTTACTGTTCGGCAGTCAATTCTGAACAGCAGAACGTTCCAAAGAATAAAGGCCTTTTTCTCGAGCCTGCGATGGAGGGAAAACGACCTGCTTCTTAGCACGGCATGTTAATTAGGAATGGAGGTTTGTGATCACCTGAGGCCTACGTGGAAGGTGTGCAAATCCTGTCTTACCATGGGCACCCCGGGGGCACATGCCATTCCGGACCGTTCACGCTCATCTAGGCGTAAATGGAAGCCCAGCCCGCTGGCTCCTCGTTACCCTCTGTGCCGATGCAGCAAAAGCCCTCCGCGTGTCCTGGGGAGGCTTCCGCGGCGACTCCCGCTGAACCCCGTGGGTGCGCAACGCCGCGACCCCGGGTGCAGAGGGCATCCTCCGCGGACCAGCACAACCACGGTCCGCAAAAGCAAGCACGAGCCCTCGCTGGCCTTTCTCCGGCCCCAACCCACAGCAGAGCCCGCGGAGAAGCCACCTCCGACCCGCGACAGCCCCGAGGCCTGGCTCCCCGAGGCCTCCAGGCAAGGTGCAGGGAGCCCACTGCGCCCTCGCTCCCGAGGGCCCGAGGGCCAGGCCTTCAGGGCTGGCAGGGAAGGTATCACAGACTCCCGCCCAGGTGCTGCCACGGGCCCCTGGCCCAGGTACCTGCGAGGTGAGCAGCGGCAACAGCAGCAGCAGCAGCAGCAGCACCTCCCGGGCGGCGGCAGTGGGAGGAGGGGGTCTGGCCACCGAGGCAGACTGAGCCCTTGCTGAGCCAGAGCGGCCCAATGCCACGGTGGCCCGGCGCCCCCTGCAGGTGGGAGGTCCGCACCGTGGCTCTGCCTGCTCTGAATTTGGGAAAGATCAACAGAGGCTTATCCAACGGAAGCACGTGAGCATTTTGCACTTTTCATCTCCTTTCTAAGTATACGTCCCACCCCTTCCACTAAATGGAGGGTTCAAAGGCAAGGAGAGATTTATTAGGTGTTATAAGCATCAATAAATAGTTTGTTGGCTACTAGGCAGATTTTGTAAAGAACCCAATAGCAGTAGCAACTAATGGCTAACAGTTCTTATTCTAAAATATGAGCTGGGTTTATTTTTCAAACACGGATTGAATTTTTACACCCCACTTTGTCGTATTCCTTGACTTATTCCAACATGTGTACAGCCAAAACTCAAAATGTGGTGGGAAGATCATGTGCTGAAACATTCTTCTCTGCAAAACTATTTCTTCTTCTTGCTTTAGTTGACTAACTCTGGCCCTTCAGACAAGACCACTTCCACTGCACAGCAGTTGTCCCTCTCTGAATTCTAGCACCATTCACTCACCCAATCCACCCTCCAGGATGTCTCCACTCCATCCATTCAAGGACCATCTAGTCTGACTAATAGTTGCTGGCAATGTGTTGTAAGTGTTCAGGATTACTATCAAATTTGAGATCACTATCAACTTTTTTTCATATAAGAATTATAAAATCTCCAATAGAGGAGAGGAGGGAGAAGAAGAGGGAGGAGGAGGGAAGGGAAAGGGGGAGAATGGGTATTGAAATCAAATTCCTTGCATGTAGTATTTTGTCAAAATGAACCCAAATACTATGTATAATTGTAAGGCTCTAATATAATTTAAAAAAGAATTATAAGATCCCAGAGAAGTTGTAAGGTATCACATTTTCTCATGTGGCACCTAATCATAAATATTATTCTTTGAATTGATGACACATTAGTCAACTTGTCATTGATGTCCTCCTGGTGGTCATGTATTGCATTTATATCTTCACTGATGTCCATAAATTGTGTCAAATCAGCAAGTAATTTAAGCTTTCTGCAATATAGTTATACAATTACCTTGTCTTCATTAATTGGTATATTAAATAATCTAAGAGCCTATTCATTATTTATATTCAAATATCTCTTCATCGTCACAAATTATTGCTTTGATTCAATTTGAAAAAAATTTAGGGACTCTAAAGACAGCTCTCTCTCTCTCTCTCTCTCTCTTTCTCTCTCTCTCTTTTTCCCTCTGATGAGATTAAAGGAATGAATTGCAAGTAGCACATATTCTATGGCTTCTTCATGTCACCGCACCTGGGGACTTTGACACAGTAGGTACTAGGAATGTTCACGGAAGCTATTCTTACACTCCAGCAATAACTCAATGCCACATGGAAGTGACTGTGAACCACAAGAATATATTCCACTAAACACAAATTCAAGTACTCCCAACTGCTTTTCTGCTTTGTCAGACCCCAAAATGCCTGTAGCCACCTGGTGCTGCTAATCCAGGGGAAAAGAATGTCATGGGATGTCTTGAGTGGAAAGAGGCAGCAGTCTTAAGTGTAGCTAAATTTTTTTTAATTTTACACACTTTACAAAAATATATGGCTATGTGAACATATTTCCAGAGTCCCTTCCAGGGCTCCAGGAGGGTCTGGTACAGGGAGGACTGTATATTATTAGCTTGCTATTGTCAGTGTAACAAATTATCACCATTTAATGGCTTACAAACAAAATGTTGTCTTATAGGTCGGAGGTCAGAAACCCAGAATCAGTTTCTCTGGACTAAAATCCCCATTGAGTGCTGTACTCCTTCTGGAGGCTCTCATGAGAAACAGTTTCCTTACCTTCTCCAGCTTCTAGAGGTCACCTTCATTCCCTGGCTCCTGGCCCCTTCCTCTGTCTTCAAAGTCAGCAGTGTACCATCTTTTCTTCTCTCTGGAGTTTGCTTCCATTCTTATGCCTTTTCTAACTGACTCTCCTGCCTTATAAGGGTCTTTATGCTTATCTGGGGCACATTTGGATAATCCCAAACATTCTCCCCGCCACAAGATCTTTACTTAACCACCTCTGCAAAGCCTTTTACCATGCAAAGTAACATATTCATAGGTTCTGAGGATTAGGATGGATATTTTTGAGGGACTGTTATCTAGCCTATCATAAGGGTCTGGAGACTTAAATTTCATTTTTTTTTCAGGTAAATTTGCCTTTTTGTTTTCACTACCAAAAATCTATTTGGTCCAAGTTCTGCTTGTGAGATTTCCAGCAGGGCAGCATACCTGTAATTGCACCTAGGATAGAAGTTACAAAAGGGAAAGAGGAAAAATGCCATGAGGGCAATTTGGGACCTCACTCAGATAGAAGGCAGTGACGTCTTTGAATAGTGATATTTAATTGATACTCAAAGCATAGGAGTTAATTACATGATGAACAAGAGAAGTGTTCTAGACAGAGGGGACAGTATTGGTGGCCTGTGAATGGTGATGTCAGAGGGTCAGTGTGGCAAATTTATATCTCTTACATTGAATCCTTGGCATTACCACAATGACCACAACATAGTATGTGCTCAGGAATATTAGCTTAGTTTTTCTCAATGTAATGTGATAGCACATTACAGTCTCCATATCTTAAAAATACCAGTGCCCAGCAAAGACCATTTCAGAATAGTTTAGAAGCAGAGCCCCAGCATCTGTATTCTTACTAACTTTATTATTTTATTTTTTGCAGTACTAAGGATCAGACCCAGGACCTCATGCATGCTAGGAAAGTGCTCTACCCACAAGCTATCATTAGCCCAACATCAGTATTTTTAAAAGTTGCCCTGGAAATTCTAAATTGCAGCCAGGGCTGGGTTGAGAACCATTATGTTAGATACAACTGAGTGAATGAATGGAAAAAAAACATTTGCCCAGGATAGGATTTTTCACCTGGGAAGTTTTCCTCTTATCAGGGAAAAAGAAAGCTTTTTGCTTTACTAGATATGGATTTTTGTGCAGTCTTGGGAATGTAGACTTTCAGAACCATTATCACTGAGCACAAATCAGGAGAGGCTAGGCTCAAAGTGATCCAGGGACCCTCCACGCATAACCAGTTGTCATTTCAGAAGAAAGGTGTGGTCAGAATGGGGAGGTATTTTAAAAATACACTATACCTGCAAAGGAAGGTTTTGAGTATTGCTCCCATGTTACAGAAGGGCGCTGTTTCTTTGTAGTCCTCAGGAATAACCAGGAGGGGGAGACATGTTCCTGAAAAGCGCAGCTTCTACGGGTCTCCAACCTGCTGCCAGGCTGGCTCCATCAGGTGTTTTAGATCACAGCCTGGGTTCTCAGGCTCAGCCACCAGATTAGTAAGCCACCATCAGTAAGCTATGAGACAAGCGGCACATATTGGTCTAACAACAGAGTTAGATACATTTTGGCTCCCAGCGATTTTAAACATTTAAGCTACGAGAGAAAAAAAAAGAGAGAAGAAGAAGAGGAAGAAGAAGGAGAAGAAAAGAAAGAAAAATGAAGGAGGAGGAGGAGAAGAAAGCATGCCTGTTGTGCTAGTCATCATCTTTGCAAAATGGCTCAAGGAAAAATTTGAAGCCTGGAACAATACTTTCCTGTAGCACCCAGCGTAATTTGAAAGTGTTCAAGCAAATCTTTGAAAGCGAGAGCTCTCTCCCTTTGTTAATTGCAAAGTAAACATCTTGGATTTTTGGAGTTATTAGGATAACAGCTGGAACCCTTGCTGCAACACCCGTTTGGTGTTTTTCTTCACAAACACACATATGCCAGAACCATGCAGAATTTCACACTTACATGAAATAATGCAATCGACAGGAACATTCAAAGGTTAACTGCCTAGCCCCAGTTAACCTTCCTGTCCCAAGGTTAAATAACTAATCCCCATTAAGGGAGTATCTTTTGCAAAGACTGTGCAAATCCTTTAAAGGTGATGGTGAAATGTTAGACTCAGGGGTACGGAACAACTGTGCATTTTATGGGACAACAGATTTGTTACAGGAATTCCACCTTACACAGTTGTTCCAAGAGCCCAGGAAGAGAAGGTTCGGACGTGGGTGGAAAGGATCAGATAAAAAGTCACAAACTAGTCTCTCTGAGGATTCTGGGAAGCCAAGCATTGCTTGGGCCCTACTGAAGTTGGGGCAGTTCTCCTTGTAGATACTGCTTCTGGAAGTCCTCAACCAAATGTCTAGTGATGGACCTAGGGTGCTGGTGGTCAGCAAGACCAGCAGTCAAGAAGAGCTGGATGTGAAGTAGAGGGGTCAAGGACAAGCCAGAAACTGCTAGCACCTCTGCATCTGCATGTCACTCTACTCCTCCCTTATTCTGTCTCCCAACTTTCATGCAGGGGCCTCTTTGGGCCCATTCTAAACTGGAACCATTCAGGAGAGGGGTTCAGTTCTCAGTGTAGCCAAGTTGACACAACAGAGCAGAACAAGCAATCCAGAGCCCATACAGGTCCTTACGACTAAGTTTGCAGTGGAGGAAACTGAGGCTGAGTCAGGTGACTTGCCTAAACTCACTGGGAGAAACCAGAGGTAGCAGGAAGCTCATAATTCAGGTCAGGAAGATAGTGAGGCTCCTTTAGCCTCGCTATGACCTCTCATCTTTTGTGGAACTTAAATGCTCTTCTGTATTGCAAACAGGAACTGTAGAAAAACTTCATGCATTACTTCTGAGCTCCCTTCCTGGGTTAAGAGTCTGTGAGCAGTCTTCATACCTTCAGTTCTCAAAAACTAGACTGCGTTCACTCTACAATTTCTGGGTCCCTGAGTTAAAGGGGCTCCCTGGTAAGAAGTTATACCTGTGACCAGCAGGTTGCAAAATAAATGAGCAATGATGTGGGCAATGTGGGGGTAACTCTGGTTTAAGAACATATGCATACCATATTGTTACTTTATATGCATTTATGACTATACAATAACTCAACTCCTTAATAAAAACTTTTTAAAAATATATTTTTTAAAAAATGAGCAATGAGATACAAACTATTAGGCATTTAAAAGAATTTTACTTGGATTGCAGGATATATGAGAACTTGGAAGCTGAAGCTCCTAAGAAATCATCTGCCAAAGAGCATATTATCAATAAAAACTCTCCTAAGTACATAAAAAATGATGATGTTCAGATGCTTGGTCATTTATTTTATTCTACAAAACATGCCCCAGAAATTCTTGAAGTCAGTAGGCTTATAAATTTTCTCAGAAGCAGACAAGGAAGGATAAGAGAAGGTAAGGTTGGAAACGCTAGTTCAGGCTCCTCTTGCCTTTTCTCTGGCCCCATTTCCTTTCTAACCCTTTAATAATCCCCCTCCTTAGAGACGGAACTAGTTAGGGCTTGTTAAGTCTGCACACAGGAAAAGCTGAGGGTTCATGCTTGTTCTCAAAAGCCTGGGGAATGTCTGCTCAGACCAGATAATGAGTAGCTTAGAAGATCCCAGTCGCAGTGTGTGTTGGGAAAGTGTTCACTTCAACCAGCACTTGGAACTTAGCTCACTCCAGGAACTCAAACTGAATGGAAAATTTAGCCTTAAAGGGATCCAAACTCTCCCCTTCATCTCCGAACAAATTCCAGGGGATCATTCAGGCAGCAGCAGAGCACGCTTCTCCCTCATATTAGACTTGGCCTATTCACCTCTGCTTCTCCCAGAATACTGAACCCGTGCTCTCACTTCCACCTTCACAAAATTATATATCAATGTCAGAGTAAAGCCCGAGGCTGTTCTACTCTGAACTTTGAGGTTATAGCCATACTCTGACAACTATTTTGCAGCTACTTCTGGACCTTCTGCTCTTGACCAGCAAGATTGAGAACTTCTGACATTTTTATAGGGAGAGGGAAAGGTAGATGAATAATGAAAACTGTTCTTAGCTTATGCATTTGTTTTAAGGCCAATGGAATGAAAAAAGATTCTTTGCAGTGACTACAAGTGATTTTTATTTTTTAAAAAACTGAAAAAAATGTATTTTACATGTCTATCTTCTAGCTTACAAGGGATACTAAAAACTAAATGGAGTCCATTGCTGCCATGATTTGAATGTGTCCAGCAAAATTCATAAGTTGAAAATTAATTGCCAATGTGATAGCATGAGGAGGTGGGACCTTTAGGGAGTGATTGAGTCATGAAGGTAGAGGCCCACTGGATGGAATTACCACCTCATAGAAGGACTTGAGGAGGCAGGTCCATTCCTTCCATCTCCTCTGCTATGCGAGGATGCAGATTTCATGTTCCCTGGAGGAGGCAGCAAGAGCACCATCTTGGAAGCAGACAGCAGAACCTGCCAGTACCTTGGCCTTGGCCTTCCCAACTGTGAGAGATAACTGTCTCTTATTTATAAAGTATCCACTTTCAGGGCTTTGTTTTGGTGCTAGGGACTGAACCCAGGGCCTGGTACATGCTAGGCAAGTGCTCTGCCACTGAACTACATCCCTAATCCCCATCTCAGAAATTCTGTTGTATCAGCACAAACCAACTGGGACGGTTGCCTTCGTGTTGTTTTTGTTCTACTAATCATCTAGCAGGATTTTTTTTTAAGTCTCAGGTGAGGGATTTTGTAATAAGGCAGTAATGTTTCAGGATTTTAATACAGTGAACTCACTGCTTAAGATCCCCTCAGTCTATCTGCACTGTGAATCTCCAGACTGCTTGCCATCTGATTTAATTTTTATTAACAAAAAGAGATGAAGAGAAAAAGAGGATAAAAAGCATCTATGACACAATCAACCAACAGTGAGTTGCAAAAGAATAACTAATACTTACAAAACATAATTGATATAAATCCAGGTACTTATAAGAATTTTAGGTTTAACCACTATGATACATATTCAGTCAATACGTGAAAACAAACCTTGATCTACAGCCTTCCCGTTTTCTTCCTTTCTGTGTTGATATGTAAGTCATGGGAGGTAGAACCACTTTCCCTTTGGGCATAACAGGGTACTTGTTGGCCTCTGGAAAATTCAATGCTCCACCAACTATTGTAGGCAGTATCTAGGAATCAACTCAAGAGTTGGTTTTCGAAGAGAACTTGTGTCCAGGTGTTTGGCTTTGACAACGTATATAAGAAGCTTAATAATTATCATTTCACTTTTTTTACTCATCATATTTATTCTATGGAAAATCAAGTTCTGAACTTCCCCCTTTATTGGGACCAAGATATAGTGGCTTTCCATCATCTCTTCCTCTGTACACTAGATCCCATTACAAAAGGGAGCTCCCCAGAAATTCTGTGGGACCCATTTCCAGCAAGAATAAGAGAATGCACGTCCAAAGCAAAGCGAGCTTACACTTACCTGTCTCAGCTCACTGCTTCTACTGCTGTAACCCAGAATCCATCAAATATGTGTTCATTTGGACAAACGGAAAACTCATCAGGAGGTACAGCCACCTCTGTTTTCCCACGTTTCTGGGAAAGAAACCACATTTCTTTCAGTGCAAAATCACTAGGATCCGCACCATTAAATTGACTGGATGACTGATCTCTTTCAAGATAGCACCCAAGTAAAGTCCATTCGACTGCCAAAGACTTGGCCCTACCAAAAAGTACCAAAGACCTAAGCCCATCACCAATATTCTATAGCTCTGCTTTTTCTCATCTGGAAAATTGTTATACAAATGGCTTACTTCTTAAGAGTACAACTGTTAGCTACTTACAAACTAAGTACAATTATACCTCAATTAAGTAGTAAAACACCATTAGAAAGCTTCAAAGCAACTTTTTGAAGGAGTGATTGGTTAGCAGTATTTTTTCTAAGTTAACTCAACCTGTCTTATTTTTGTGTAACAGCAAAATATATCTACTTTTTTCTTGGCATTTTCTTGGATCACTGACAACAAGACCAAGACCACCCAGGGAAGGAGCAAGATGTTTTCAACTCCTGAAATCTTGGGTCCCCACAAGCCACCATCTCCACCCACCTAGTACACATACCACTATACACACACCACACCTGGGAGGAGGAATAACTTATCAGAATTGAGAGAAGTAGAGTTGCCTTTCTTAATTACTGAGTTCTGTTTTGTGGTGCTTTTGTATTTTAGGATTATTTTGGCCACTGTTTTCCCACCAAGGCTCTGAACCTTTTTGTTTTCCACAAATTAAGATTGCTTAGTTCTTTTTGAGTTTGCTTTGGGAGTGATTGTAAAGTCATTTCTTTCTTTCTTTTTTTTTTTTCCTAAGAGAGAGGGAGAAAGAGAGAGAATCAGTTTTTATTTATTTTTTCATCGTTTTCTTCGACAGTGTGTATGTGGTGCTGAGGTTTAAACCCAGGTATTCACACATATCAGGCAAGCACTGAGCCACTGCTCCAGCCCCCTTAAAGTCATTTCTTTCTTTCCTTCCTTCCTTTTGTAAAGAAGGACAGTGAGAGAGAAAGAGAGAATCAATTTTATTTAGTTTTTAATGCGCCCTTATTACTCTGACACTTCATTATGCACGTGGTGCTGGGGTTTGAACTTGCATCCTTGCGCATGCCAGGCAAGCGCCATAACTGTTGAACCACCACTCCAGCCTCCTTAAAGTCGTTTCTAACTGAAATGTTTAACATAATTTTTTGTAGCTATTGTTATAGCTTGAATCTGGAGTGTCCCCAGGCTCTGTGTGTAGAAGCAGCAACGTTCAGAGGTGGAGCTCCGGGGAAGTGGCCGCACCAGGAGGGCTCTGACGGTGGACTAATCCGTTGATGGGTTCGTAATCTGCTGGCTTCATCTGGAGGTGTGGAAACTCTGTGCGGTGTGCCCTTGGTTGAAGGCAGTGGGACCATGGGGGCATGCCCTTGGGAGCGTTTTTCCTCCCTGGCCCTTTTCCCTATTTCCTAGCGGTTCGGAGGTGAGCAGCTTTCCTTTGCCATCCCCTTCCACCATGATATTCTGCTTCACCTCGGGCCCAAAGCAATGGAGCCAGCTAACCATGGACGGAAACCATGAACCAAAATACATCCTGCCTCCTTTGTTTTTCTCAGGTATTCAGGCAAGGTGATAAAAAGGTAACACAGTTTTCCACAAGGGGGTGTGTGCAAGCTCTAAGCACACTATACACTGACACAGACTGACACCCAGCCCTGGAGAAGACGTCAGTCCTGCAGACGAAGGCAGTGCATGCGTCCCTCCACAGCAGCCAGTCTGCTCAGACAACAAGACTGACCACAATTTAATCAGCTCGCCCCTTTCATCTCATTATGATTTTTTGTGAAATTTCCAAACTCGAGTATATTTGCTTGTGGACAAGTTGCTCGTGCTAGTTATTTCGGAATATGAACAGCAGTAAAAGCATACATGTCTATTTTCTAGAAGTGATATTGCTGAATGTAGGTGTATCGGGGGAAATGTGGCTGACTGGGGAACATTTTCACAGGTAGAGCTGTCCCTTGGTATCTGCAGGGGATTAATTCCAGGATTCCCTGAGGATGTTAAATCCATGCATACTCAAGTCCCTTATAAAAAATGATACAATATGTGCATATAATCTATAACATATCCCATATACTTTAAACTGTCTCTATATTACTTATAATTCCTAATGTAATGTGAATGCTATGTAAATAGTTGTCATACTATCTTGTTTAGTGAATGGTGACAAGCAAAAAAAAAAAAATATATATATATATATATTTGGCAGAGACACAACCATCATAGGCTGAACTATATTTTTGATTGGTGGAATCCACAGTACAGAGCCCATGGATACAGAGGGCCAGTTGTGCATGGAAGAATATGCTGATAATCTCCAAAAATATGCCCACCCCCCACTCGTAAGAGTTATCTGAGGCTGTGGACAGTGTCCTCCTTATAAAGGCTGTATGAGAGCTGATGTCTCCTCCAGTTCTGGATGGCTGTGCTGGTGGGACGGGCCTTCCATGGAAAGAGGTCATCATCTCCAGCACTGATGGGGTCCCACTCATCAACTCTACCTGGGCCTGCAGCAGGAAGACCACTCTGGCAAGTGGAGTTCAGACTTTCTGCCCAATGATCACATGTTTCAATCCAGAAGCAATTCAACTCCCAAACTCCTAGATAACAAGAGGCCCACGGAATACCAAAATGGGCTAATTGCCCCTTCTCTCACAAAGCTACCCAGGATGTGTGTGTCATTTTACAAATTGATCTGTGAATCTAATTTTCTACTATTCCCGTTCCTTTATTCTTCCTGGTATGAAGTGTGGAATGAATCTTGTCATTTGTATTTTTCTTCTCAAATTCAGATACTAAAGACAATCTCAATGTTTTGAGAAAAAATTATTAGACACAGTGTTCATGGTTTTGCCATCCTCAGAGGCATCAACCGCTCTACTTATGTTACTGGGACACTCACTGCCTTAGGGTGCACGTGCATGCTGACCCCGCTCACCTCCCCGCTTTCTCTGCTGCCTGCCCCTTCGCCAGCACACAGCTCATTTAGTCTCTGCTTCCTCAATACCTTCTTACTCTCCCACCTGTATCTTTCCCTTCCCTAGTGTGCTCCCTCCTCTTCCCCCCCACAATCTCTACTTTTTCTTCAAAGTCTCTTCCCCTTGGGGCTTTCCTGATGGTCCCCCAACTTCCTTGGACACACAGTCCACACTATACTTTTGTCACTGACTACACATGACCTGGGATTACTCCTCTCATATGTTGAGTTCAAACATTTGCAATGAACAACATTGAATGACTTTTTTTTATCAGTTGCATGTAGTTCAATTTATTACCTGAATCTTCTTTTTCAATTGTTCGTGGTGCTGAGGACTGAACCCAGGACCTCACACATGCTAGACAAGTACTTTAACTTGGAGCTATGCCCTCAGCCCCTATATACAATTCTTACAAATTCACCTTATGCTTGTGGTGTCCACGACAGCCTTTTACACTGTGAAGGTGTTTTCTACTAAAAAGAAAAAGATTTTGGTTACTCTTAGGTGGGCAAAATAGCAGATAAGCTTCCATTATGCTATTGGCATTGATTTATAAACACTATAGCCTTTTAGTAGATTCTGTATTTCAAAAAGACCATCCACACAATTTTCATCAATAATTCTACATTCAACAGAACATATTTCATATTTATTATGTCATTATACTACCCAGGTGGAAAAGAACATTAGAATATGGCACTTTTTTCTAATTATATTGTAGATTCCTCTGTCCCTCTTCTTTATTGTAGTCTTAATTCTATACATAATTACATTACCAAGAGATAACTGAATAAGGAAACTATATAAGGCAACATCTCATGAGAAAACATACATTTTTAAAGCTAAGAGACATACAAGGTATTTGATGTCATGTGCAGGGCCTCATTTCTTTCTAAAATGAAAACATTCAGAACACCATGGCGGTTATTGAACTGAATTCAATATTCTAAGGACAGGATGCAATTATGGAGGTGAGGAAACATAGAAGCAGGCAGCCTGTTACTCTGAGGTCATCCATGTTGGTCGGCATTTCACCCCCTCCCACTTCCAGGCTAGCTCTCTAGATAGGTCAGAGAAGTCTGGATTTCTTTTCCAATGATTCCGCTTCTTAGAGCCATATTTTCCACAGCTGATTAATCCCATCTTTAAAGGTTGGCCTCAAATACAACTATAATCTTTTGGAATAAGGCTTTCATCCATGTAATATCAGAACATCAGGAGATTTCAAGAAAGTAGGTACATATCCATTTTTGGAAAAACATAGAATGAACTTCTTATTAGTTGGTTCAAATCTGCCCCGTGCTATTTATGAGCCATTAAAAACAAACTATGACTTTAGTTCCTCTGCCTCTTTAACCTTGAGATTTACACAGAGTCCTGCAGTAGTCTTGATAAATACAGTGCATCTGAATATCAGAAAAAATGGAAAGAAGTCAAGAACTTTCCTGATGGAAGTGTGTTTTCAACCCCTAAGCTCTTTTTGATGTCTTGAAATAGCATTATAGGACATTTTAAAAGGTGAGACTTCTCTTCAAAGATCTTCTTCCTTTATGGTCCCAAAAACACAGTCACCTTCTTCTTTCTTAATCTTTCTTTTCCTTAGTAGAAATCTATAGTCCTTCTGTTGCAAAGTAAACAGAGAGGTCAGATTCATACATATGAGGAAATGATTTTCATAATAACAATATAAAAAGCTTCAAGGCAGTTAAAACAGAAAGGTTATATCTGCTTAAGCAGTGGTTATTTTAAAAGGTTTTAATGTGGAGCAGCTTACTCCAGGGTTGGTGCTGGTCTGTTAGGGCTGAGGACTGCGCCCCCTATTGGGCTGCTGAGGAAGCCAGGTCACGAGCATCTTTGGGCCCTGTCTCCTCATTCAGGTGATATGCTTAGCGCTACTTCTCTGGTCACTCTCCCCAATTTTAAAGTCATGTGACTTTCAAATTTTAACTTCACCTCAAATCCCCAGAGCACCTGACCATAAAAAAAAAGTCTTAAGAAAATCATTATATTTATTTTCAAACACTTAAGAGGTCATGGTTACCACAAACCTTCATGCAGTGTGTAGTTAGGTTTCAGAACTTAGGAAATTTCAAAGACAGAGCCCTGGGGAGTGGGCTTTGGCCTTGTGAGACAACTCACCAGGCGGATGGTCTAAAACTTTTTTCCCATGAGAAATTTGTCTTGATAGAGAGACCCTGTGACACAGTAGTTAAAGGAATAGATTTTATTTGTTAACAAATTAAAACTGCTTAGACTCACTGTGTGACCTTGAGCAAGCTACCTAACTTTTCTGTGTCCGTCCCTAGGCTGTAAACCACGCATAAGAACAGGAACTGGGTTGTTATGAGGATTAATTGAGTTATACAGTTTGCCCTCCACAGGCTCCATACCCACAGATTCAACCAATCGTTAATGGAAAATATTTTTTTAAAAATTGCATCTATAGGTGCTGGAGTGGTGGCTCCTCGGTTACATCGCATAAGTACATAGGTTCACTCCCCAGCACCATGTACACAATGAAGTGTCAGAGCAATGAAAGCCACATGAAAAACTAAATAAAATTCATTCTCTCTCTTTCTCACTTTCTCAACTGTCCCTCTCTCTCTTAAAAAATTTTGCATCTATATTGACCATGTAGACTTTTTCATGTTATTCCCTAAATAATTCAGTATTATAAGTATTTCAGTAACAAGTATTTACATAGCACTTACATTGTATCAGATATTAAAAGTAATCTAGAGATGATTTAAAGTACCTGGGAGGATGGATATAGATTACATGCAAATGCTACACCATTTTATTTATATAAGAGCCTTGAACATCCAAAGATTTTAGTTTCCCTCTTAGACACTGAGGGACAACTGTACATGGAGATTCTGTGTCTGGTTCCATATGAAGGTTTGGGCAATAAATTGGGATTCAATACACTTGGACACGAGACCCCCTTCTGATCTGCTGACCCTGCTCAGATCTTGAGCACATTGTCCTGTTGTAAAATCGCTGTTCATCTGAGGGGACAACTGAATTAGCCTCACTATGGGTCACAGTTGTGCTGTGTGTTGTGGGGGTCTGTGGCTCTCACACATTCATCAGACTCATCTGGAGTCTTGGTAAACACACTTGGGGCCCCTCCCCTGGAGTTTCTGATCCAGCAGGTTTGGGGGTCTAAGAACTTGAATTCAAATGATGCCCACACTGTTGGTCTAGGGACCACACTTTGCAATCCGTTGCTCTAGCATAACAGTTCCAATCCTAGTTTTATGTTAGAATCACTTGGAGAATTTTTTTAAAATCCCATTGCCTGGGCTTCTCAGACCAATTAAGTCAGAATCTCCAAGGTGAGGCCCAGCCATCCTTAGTTTCTGGAGCTCCCTAGAACTCCAATGTGTAGCCAAGGATGAGAACCACCGCTCTATGCTGTCAGTGTGCTGATGAAATGGCTGAATCTAAACATGGGGTGTTTACCACCTACAGTTTACAGGAAATGCAACTGCAGCTGGGTGCACTGTCCCCCACTGGGGTGTTTGTTAAAATACTGATTTCCAAGGCCCCCACCAGGGCTACTGGATCAATCTTTGAGGGTGAGGACCGGGAATGTGCCTTTTAAGAAGCACCTAAGGAGTCCCTAATGAATGTTTAGGTTTCCGATCTGCCTGAAGTAAGTGGTAGAGTTCCTGTCTTCTGTCTCTGATCTAACCAGAGACTACTGTGAAAGAAAAAGCTTTGTGTTCATATTATTTTGTCTTCTGAGTTCATTAACTCAAGAAAAGGACCTTATGTCCTCACATGTTTATAAATATATTCTCATATATGAGGCACCATTACATATACGCCAGAGCCTGAGATATGTGGTAGATCGATAATAAACCCCAAATGTTTCTTGGAGGTCACCTTGAATTCATTTACCTACACTAGAATTTGTACATAGAAACCAATAATTAGCAAGTACGGAAGGGCACAATTCTGGGGTGGGGCTGCTGGCTCCCTCCACCATTGATTACCGTTCAGCCTTGGGTGAGTCACTTCATCTCTCTGTACCTTAGTTTCCTCAGTGGATTTACAGAGTTCTTTGGAGAGGATAAATGAAAGGGCTTAGAATAGTGCCCTGCAGTAGCAAGTCCTTAATGATGTTGTTTATGATGGTTCTATTATTATTTACACAGAACTAAATATACAAAAAGAAGTATTTTATAAACTTAAAAGTTGTTTTAAACAGAGTACATTGCTAAAAATCTATGAAACTAAAACACACTAGATATACTAAAATTTACAAACTAAAAAGAGGATTTTTCCAAAAAATGCATGGGATGCAGAGAAAATCACTGAGGAATTTTGCGTCCCTCTTGGAAACTCATCATGTGAAAATTTCCTTAGCCCTGTTGGATGCTACCAAAATAACTGCACTTTTGTGACAGCCCTCCAATGTTCAATCTACATACAGTGCTTCTGAGCAATTCTGTCTTATTCTTGGAAATAGAATTACTTTGGGTAAAAGTGGGGGGAAAAAGAGCAAATTTGTCAAAATTACTATGTATCAATTACATCCTTTTACTCACAGACCTGGCTTTGTTGAACATGGTATTTTTGACTTTTGCCTTGTTCCAGAACTTCAATCTGCTAAATAGATTAATAAAATGTCAGTCAGCACAGCCCAGAGAAGCAAGCACACAAATTAGCTATTTAACTAGCACATTTCCCTTCCACAAGAATCCTCTTAATGGTCCCAAGGCTGCAAGTCACTAGGCACACACGCTTGTCATCTTCGGATCCCCCTTCATCTGCCAGGGTCTAAGTGTTACAGATGCTCAGAGTTCCCAAAAGTGAAGCGAAGCTTCGTGTTTGACACTGGCGGCTGCCTATGGATTTTGTGATTTGACACAGTGTTTAAAAGGACTTCACACGAAATGAAACGCACTGCTAAATCCTGAGATAATCCACAGGGCTCCAATCCGTATGCTGAATCAAAGCCAAATGGGGCTTCGATTAATCAAAAGGCACCATTAATCAAATGAAGAATCAAACTGAAGTTCAAAGACACTTCACTAGACCTCATGTCCACAGGGTAAACTTAATATACCAGTCAGGATCCAGCAGGAAACAGATGGCACACCCCTGGGGTAAAGAAGAGAGTTTCAAAAGGAACCATTTAGCATTTAATGGCGGTGGGAGCAGGATTAAAGCAAGTCAGTAAAGGGATGCTGGGGTCCCCTGGGGGCTGCAAGGAGGGTGGTGTTCGTGGGTGGGGAGTCTTGCCACCTCCGACCTGCAGGGGTGGTGGAGGGCCGAGAGCCATAGACAGGAGCCTTCAGGAGAGGGAAGTGGAGACACAGGGACTCACCAGGGACACAGCTGTAGAAATAAGTAGGCCAACAGCACTTTTCCCACACTCTCCAGTCTCCCACTGGGATTCCCAGGTAATGAGAGCAAGGTCACAGCACTCATGGGGTCAGTCTCAGGACACAGAGCAGGGGGACAGGAAGCAGGAGGGGCACACAGTGTCTGGTACATCTAACCAATGTGCCCTACTCAGGGTTGGAGGACAGAGTTCTCAGAATTTTCTTCATGGAAAAGAGGACTAGTGGAGCTGGAGCTGTGGCTCAGTGGTTTCGGCGCTTGCCTGGCAAGCGGGAGGACCCCAGTTCAGACCCCAGCACCACGTACACAACTAAGTGTTGGAGCAACTAAGGCCATGTGAAAAACTAAATAAAGTTGTTTCTCTCTTTCTCTGTCTCTCTCACTGTCCCTCTCTCTTTAAAAAAAAAAAGAAAGAAAGAAAAAAGAAAAAGAAAAGAGGACTATTGGGGCTGGAGCGGTGGCTCAGTTAGGGCACTTGCCTGGCAAGCACAAGGAACTGAGTTCGAACCCCAGCACCACATACACAACTAAGTGTTGGAGCAATGAAAGCCACACGAAAACTAAATAAAATTGATTCTCTCTTTTTCTCTCACTGTTCCTCTCTCTTTGGGCTGGAGAGTTGGCTCGGCGGTTACAGCGCTTGCCCGGCATGTGCAAGTATATGGTTCCAACCCCTGCAACCGCAAACACAATTAGATGTTGGAGCAATGAAAGTCATGAGAAAAACTCAATAAAAATTGATTCTCTCTGTCTCTATCTCACTGTCCTTTTCTCTTTAAAAAAAAGATTCTCTTTTTCTCTGTCCCTTTCTCTTAAAAAAACCAAAAAAACAAAACTATTAGGCAAGTCTGCACAGCTCCCACCAGGCCCAGTGCACACTGCTCCATAATCGCAGATGGCTCTGTACTCCTGTTCCAACATACACACACCTTGACACTGAGCCTAAGTTCCCAGCCAGCACATGGTAAATGCGGCTGTTCATAAATGATAGGGTGAAGGGTTAAGGCAAGACTGCTGCTTATTACTCAGAGAACACGGAATGGGCATTTCAAGATAATTGGGTTAAACATCATGATACTACAAAAGAGCATGATCTTTTAACTATGCTAATTTTGCTGTAAAAATTAATTGCTTTGAGGGGGTACACATAAGCATTCAGAATTTAGCATTCTGAAATGTGCATATATTTGCAGCCCATATCTCAATGATTTTAAAAACCAGTTATTAAGTTTGGTAAATGAGAAATTAATGTTCTGATGTCATATGTGCTTTTTCTATTGTTATTTTTATTTTTTGTAATATTGCATTATAGTATATAGTCTTATGTTATAAATACAGAACTTGGGGGAAATTCTCAAATTTTTTTCTCCCTTGTTCTCCTTCTTCTCCCTCGTCCTAAGTCAAAGTAAATAAAATATAACCCATGACAAATATTAATTAATTTCTGATAAAATTTATTTCCTTGGCATGCTATAGTAAGTCTTTAAGTGCTGTACTGGGAGAAATAAAGTTGGGGGAAAAGTGAACCCTTGTTTCATAACAAAGTGCCCCAGCACTTTGAATAGAGTAGATTATGTCAATAATGTGATCGCTTACTCCTGAGCTGTCACTTCCAATGGCTCTCTGAAACTATGTCTCAGAACTTTCTGCAACTGCCCTAATCTGTCTGTGCATTTCCATTTCCTGGGCTGGCCCTGCCCCAGCTACACTGGCCCTCCTGGGATATGAGATATGCTTCCCCCTCACATCATGAAGGCACACTTAGAAGCCCCAGCCCTTGCTGAGCGCAGTGGTGCACTCCTGTAGTCCCCCACTTGGAAGTCTGGGGCAGGAAGATCATAGCAGCCCAGAAATTTGAAGTCAGCCCAGGCAACATAACAAGACCCCATCCCAAAAAAGCTCCAGTTGCCTTTTGAATTATCCTACTTTGCCCAAAAATGGGGGTGTGGTTGGAAAAAGAGGGAGGGAGAGAGGGAGAAGGAAATACCTATGATGATTGCAATTAGGAATGGGTGGGAGTATGAATGAAGCAGCAGGATTAAAAAGTCATCTTGTGCTTGGCCATTATGGAGAAAATGAATTTAGAGGTCAGATCCATTATCAGGAAAATGAAGGAAAAAGTGGAAAACTAGGTGTAGATTATTAAAAATGTAAATGCTATTTTGATTCAGAAAGTTATTCACCAACCTATTTCTGATATAACTTCCATGCATTCAGATTATGGTTCAGTGAACAAAATAATAATAACGTACTTTCAAGAATCTTCAGGAGTGGGACTGGAGCAGTGGCCCAGCAGTTACAGCTCTTGCCTGGCATGCACAAGGACCCGGGTTCAAACCCAGGCACCATTTACACAGTGAAATGTTGGAGCAATGAAAGCCACATGAAAAACTAAATAAAACTGATTCTCTCTCTCTCTCTTTCCCCCCTTTCTCTTTAAAAAAAAAAAAAAAGAATTTTTAGGAGCACATTGATAGCATAAAATATATCTACTTTCCTTTCTCAGTGCCTTTTAGAATTTTTAGTTCACAGGGGTTGTTGGTAGTCTACTCCATTATCCATTCTGTTCTCGATTTTATTTGGAGAGACAACACACCCCGCTAAAAGACTATATCCACCTGACTCCCTTACAGACAGGTGCAGGCCTGTGATGTGACTAATTCTTGTCTAATGAACCAAAGGAAGAAATTCTGTGTGAGACTTCCAAGACTCCTTAAAGAAAAGAAGTGACTCATTCTTCATCTCCTCCTCTTGCTGTCTGCAATGTGAATGTAATGACTGGTGCTCCAGCAGCCACATTCTGCATGAGGTGACAGCTACACACTACAGATGGCACAGCAGCACAGTCTCTGGTGACACTGTGGAGCCACCACCCCACCCTGAGCCTGCCTACCTCTGGGCTTCTTTTAGATGAGAGAGAAGCACATTTCTACTTTGCCTAAAGCACTTTGTCTTGTTTTGTTTTCTGTTATACACAGCTAAACTTAATCCTAACAAATATACTTCATTTTCAAATAAAACAATCTTTTGTAATTCTGCTCTAGTTAAATGCAGTAGATCTTAACAAAATTGATTTAGGCTTTTCTGTAGGAACATAACTTTAATGAGAATGCTATACTTTTGTTTTCCTTCTTTAAGAATTCAAAGTGATGTTATTTATTGTGGTCATGTGTTTGTTTACATTATCCTTTACTGCATTTAGTTGACTCAAATTTTAATAATCTCCTCATAAATAGGTTAAGTCTAACCTTTGAAAGCAATCTCTAAAGCTAACCTGGCTAAGTAAATTAGCACTAGATTTCTTCTTCTTCTCATTCCACATTAATAGGAAAAACCAGTGCTACTTAATCTGCTTCTAGGGACCATCTACTTTATTTATGGGATTTGTTTGATTACAGCTTCCTCCATTTCTCCCTCTTCCTCCAGATTCTTCAAGATAATCAAAACCCTGGACTCAGAACCTGCCTTGCCAAGCAGAGACCTGTGTCCTAGGGCATACAGGCCTGCTGTGAATGGTACATGCATACATCAGGTCAGCCTGCAACGTTGCCTAGAATGTCAGTCTTACACTTGGTCTTAAGCTTACACAGAGTTCAGGTTTAGATATGAGGTGTTCCCCCAGAGATCCTGTGGGAGAGAGTGCAAGAAAGCTGATATGTGAAATGAACAGGCTTATGGGAGCCTTAACCTAGTCAGTGCATTAATCCCCTGCTAGGGATTAACTGGGTGGTGACCAGGCAGGTAGGGTGTGGCTGGAGAAGGTGGGTTGATGGGGGGGGGGAGCGTGCCTTTGTGGTTTATCTTGTCTGTGGTGAGGGGCACTGTCTCCCCTTCTCTCTGCTTCCTGGTGGCCATGGACTAAGCTATTTTCTTGTATCACACTCTTCTGCCATGATGCTCTGCCTCACCTTGGGCAATGGAGCCAGCTGTCTATGGACTGAGACCTCTGAAACTGTGAGCCCCAAATAAACTTTTCCTCCTCCAAAATTGTTCTCATCAGCATGGTCACAGCAGCGAAAAAGCTAACTAAAAAATACAGCTACTTTAAGTCACAAAATGACTTTGACCCACTGACCTTTGTGAGGAAGGCACACACACAGTGTGAGTTCAAAGGGCCATCCCTCTCTGCTTTACCTTCCTGAGTCCCCCTCCACCCAGGAGGCTCCGGATCGAAATACCCACTAGCCTGACAACATGCTCTTGAAAACTAGGGTTCTAACTTTTCTCTGCAAGAACCAAAATAAGAAATGAAGAGCTTGTGGACATAAGGCTTCTTGAATATTTGGATAAAGCAATACAAGAGTATTGACTAGGATCCCTATTAGCCATAGGAATAAATGATACATTCCAATTTGTGTGCAAATGTAAGGAATGCAATTGTGGTTGTTTTTCTTGAGAACTTTAAGTAGGTTATTAGCTTCTCCATTTTATTGAGCTAGCTCTTTAGCTTTTCATCCTACAAGTATTTCATGCATCAAGTAGCTTACATTTTATTCATCCACATTAGAGGGCACTTCTCCCTTTTAACGATGCTACTTCAGTTAATTACTTTTCTGTTTCTTCGGTTTTACGTATATATAATAATCAAAGCCTAGGAGGGTCCATTCTGCCTAAGAGGTTGGATTTTATTACTCTTTTAAAAAGAGCCTCCTTCATTTAATTACTCTCTAGTACATTTTGAATTGTTCAGTCACCAAGAGGTAGAGAATTTATTTCCCCTGGAAAGATATTTTCAGCTCTGGAAGAAAAATGAGTATGAAATAAAATTATTTTCTTAGGAAAAAAGCTGTAAAGATTAATGTTAAAGATACCATCTATCTTCTTATAATGGACTAAATTTCTGAATGTCTTCTGCTGTATTTTTAAAGATCAGTATACTAAAAATCAAAGACAAAAATGGGGATATCACCACAGACTCATCCAAGATCCAAAACATTATCAGAACCTATTTTGAAAATGTATACTCTGCCAAGTTTGATAACCTGGAGGACATGGACAGTTTCTTGGACACGTACGACATCCCCTCTTTAACACAGGAGGACATTAAAAATGTAAACCAACCTGTCACAGAAAGTAAAATTGAAGCAGCAATCAAAGCTCTCCCAAAAAAGAAAAGCCCAGGTCTGGATGGATATACGGCAGAATTCTACCAAGCCTTCACAGAAGAACTAACACCAATCCTCTACAAGCTCTTCCAGGAAATTGGTAGAGTGGGATCACTCACAAACACTTTTTATGAAGCAAATATTACACTGATTCCAAAGACCAACAAAGACACATCAAGGAAAGAAAACTACAGACCGATTTACCTGATAAACATTGATGCAAAAATCCTTAATAAAATTTTAGCTAATCGGATACAAAAGCACATTAAAAAGATAATACATCATGATCAATTGGGCTTCATTCCAGGAAAACAAGGCTGGTTCAACATACACAAATCAATAAACGTAATTCACCACATAAACAGAATTAAAAACAAAAATCATATAATCATCTCAATTGATGCAGAGAAGGCATTTGATAAAATTCAGCACCACTTTATGCTCAAAACTTTGGAAAAGATAGGGATCAAGGGAAGACACTTTAACTATGTCAGATCCATTTACGACAGACCCATAGCCAACATTATCCTCAATGGAGAAAAATAAAGCATTTCCACTGAATTCAGGTACAAGACAAGGCTGTCTGCTCTCCCCACTCTTGTTCAATATAGTCCTTGAAACCCTTGCCAGAGCTATCAGGCAAGACAAGGAAATCAAAGGTATTCGTATAGGAAAAGAGGAAGTTAAATTATTTCTATTTGATGATGACATGATTCTATACCTCGAAGACCCAATAACATTGGCCAGAAAACTCCTAGAGCTTATAGGCGATTTTAGCAAAGCAGCTGGCTACAAGATCAACTCCAGTAAGTCACTAGCGTTTCTTTACTCCAGCAACAAATCCACAGAAGAAATCAGAAAATCTCTCCCGTTCACCATCTCCTCCAAAAAAAATGAAATACTTACAAACGATATTAAGGACCTCTACAAAGAAAACTATCAAACACTAAAAAAAGAAATTACAGAAGACCTGAGTAGATGGAAAAACATTCCATGCTCATGGTTAGACAGAATCAGTATAATAAAAATGGCCATTCTACCCAAAGCCCTATACAGATTCAATGCAACCCCTATCAAGATACCTATGGTATTCTTCACAGATATATAAAAAGCAATTCTCAAGTTCATATGGAATAACAGGAGACCCAGACTAGCCAAAACAGTACAATACAGGAAGGAAGAAGTAGGGAGTATTTCAATCCCTGACCTGAAATTATACTACAGAGCTGTAGTAGCAAAAACAGCATGGTATTGGTATCAAAACAGAACTGAAGATCAGTGGAACAGAATAGAAGATCCTGAGACAAACCCCCAAATCTTTAACTATTTGATATTTGATAAAGGGGGCAAAAGCATAGTGTGGAAGAAAGATAGCCTGTTCAACAAATGGTGTTGGACAAATTGGACAGCCATGTGTAGACAACTGAAGCTGGATCCTTATCTTTACCCTGCACAAAAATTAAATCAAAATGGGTCAAAGATCTGGATGCTAAGCCAACAATTTTAAACTTACTAGAAAAAGAAGTAGGGTCAACACTACAGGACATAGGAATTGGCAGCTACTTCCTTAACAAAACTCCCATGGCTCAAGCAGTAAAGTCAAGAATAAATGAATGGGATGCAATGAAACTAAAAAGTTTTTGCACAGCTCAAGATCTAGTCAAGAGCATCAGGAGAGAACCTACAGAATGGGAGAAAACCTTCACCTGCTATACCTCGGACAGAGGGCTAATATCCAGAATATATAAAGAACTAAAGAAACTAAACACCAAACTCACAAATAATCCAATCAATAATGGGCTACCGATCTAAAAAGAAACTTCTCACCAGAGGAAGTCCAGAAAGCCCATAAATGTATGAGAAAATGCTCTACATCATTAGCTATAAGGGAAATGCAAATCAAAACTTCAAGGAGATACCACCTCACTCCTGTTAGAATGGCAAAAATGAAAAATTTGAACAACAACAGATGCTGGAGGGGCTGTGGGAAAAGAGGAACACTGTCACACTGCTGGTGGGACTGCAAACTGGTTCAGCCACTATGGAAAGCAGTGTGGAGAATCCTCAAAAAATTAAGGATGGAACCACCTTATGACCCAGCTATCCCACTCCTGGGTATTTTTCCAAAAGAGTTAGAATCAGCATATTATAGTGATGTGGCTTCCTCAATGTTTAGAGCAGCTCAATTTACTATAGCTAGACTATGGAACCAACCCAGATGCCCCTCACTCGACGAGAGGATACAAAAGCTTTGGTACATATATACTATGGAATACTACTCGGCCATTAGAGAAGACGATATTATGGCTTTTGATATCAAATGGATGGAGATGGAAAGAATTATGCTAAGTGAAGTATCCCAATCTCAGAGACTCAAGGGCCAAATGGTTTCTCTCATCTGTGGAAGCTAGAATACTTCGGGAAGCAGTATATTAGACAGCTAAGCTAATAATAACTTCAAATTGTATGATTCTCAACACAACAGGGAGATGACTCCCTAGGACACTTGGAGGCCTAGGGAGGGGGACAGGAGGGTGGGGAAGTTGTAGAATGAACACCTAGGAGACTGGAGGGTGGGAATATGGGGGAATCACCTCAGAAGGAGATCTTTGTCCTCCACGAGATATCCATTTAACTCAGGGGTTCTTCTGGGGGAAACAGCAACATGGGGAACCCAAGCTGGGCATCCATTACATGGAATTAGCCCTGGATAACTAAGTATATATTCATTGGTTCTTGAATGTTTGATAATGTTTCCCCCTCAATTGTAACTCTATATCCATCTAATAAAAAAAAAGATCAGTGTACTATTCTGCAAAGAATTAAGTTTATAAATGTCAATGAGGCATTAGTACTTGTAATCATTTAAGAAAATTAAACTGGGGCTGGAGCGGTGGCTTGGCAGTTACAACACTTGCCCAGCATGCACAAGGACCCGAGCACCATGTACACCACAAAGTCTCAGAGCAACAAAGGCCACATGAAAAACTAAATAAAAATTATTTCTCTCTCTCTCTCTTTCACTGTCCCTCTCTCTTTAAAAAAAATAAATAAATAAAAAGAAAATCAAATTGTACTATCTTATTAGGGACATACTTATAACTGTGATGAGAAGGAATTTGAAAAAATTTAAATTTCAGTAAACTTTTTGCTTTATAGCTTGCTCACCAACCTTTTCAGAGAGTTAGTAGGCCTTTGATGAATAAACGTAGACTCAAAAGTAAATTTTGTTTATTTTTCTTTTTTGCATTACTAAGGATTGAGCCCAGAGTATCATGCACCCCAGGCAAGCACTCTACCACTAAGCTACATCGCCAGCCCTTTACTGTTTTTAAAATTTTGAGACAGGGTCTCATTAAATTTTTCAGGCTGGCCTTGAACTTGTAATCTTCCTGCCTCAGCCTCCTGAGTAGGTGGACTGACAGGTGTGTACCATCATGCCTGGTTAAAGTTAAATTTACTTTGAGGAAAAAAAAATAGAGGAGCCTGAGAGTTTCTTTCATACTATGACTTCCACCTCAGGCTAACAGAGTTTCCATTGGGCACATTGGAAGAATGGGGGAACTCTGGATTCTTCCTTTGTAGAGAAAATACTACAGCCTACTTAAGATCATCAAGATCCTGAACCTCATGATGCAGCTTTCCCTCCAGTTAGGGGAGGGAAGAACTAAAACAATACAGAGTAGACCGTTTCAGGCTGCTCAGTAAGTAATCCAGAGAGGGCTTGAATTCTAAAGACGGACTTCCATCCTGACTGCTGAGCGCCAGTGGCCAGGAGAGCTGTAGGTGCCTCCTGGCAGGACCAGACCCATGCCTGGGAATTCAGGGGTGCGATTAGTGATGTGGGAACTTGAGGACACGGTACTCAGACAAGAGCACTTACCATTTCCGGGCTCTCTGCAGCCAGTTTTACCATCTTCTCTGAGATCATCTTTTTTAAGCAGCTACTCAGCAAAAAAGCCTATGAAATGCAGAAATAAAGAACACTTTCTACTGCAGAGATCTTGACTCTCTTCCTGCCCTCCTCATGCCACAGAGCAAGTTTTGAACTCTGCTTAAAATATAATAGCATGCTTTTAAGAATTTAAATTTCTTCAACTTCCAGAAATTTGCATAAAATGCAACTAGCAAGAACAAACATAAACTCTCCCGGCTACTTGAATTTATTTATTTATTTTGATACTAGGAATTGATCCCAGGGGCACTTAACCACCGAGCCATATCCCCAGCCCTTCTTATTTTTTATTTTGAGACAGGGTCTCACTAAGTTGCTTAGGGCCTCACTAAGCTGCCGAGGCTGGCCTGGAACTTGCCATCCTCCTGCTTCCACCTCCCAGGTGGCTGGGATCAGACATGTGCCACCACACCCCTCGTATTTATGGTAAAATTTTAAAGAGAGCTAAAAATGGACTGAATCTCATTACTAACCTTTTTAAAACTCCCTCCTTACATGTTCTCTATTACTTTGTAAGCAGATCATGTTTTATGAGCAATACTTAATATAAACTACTTGTTATTTCAATCAAATAAACTATAGATGGTGAATTTAATTATATGCATAATTATTGAGAGACCTGTTATTAGACGTAAAGAATAACCTGCTTGAAAGAATATACTGGTACCTTGTTTTCACTGAAATTTTAAAAATGAGTTGTTTCTCTTATTTCCATTACTCTCTTGGAAGGTAGGTGGCCGCCCCCAGCTCACCTGTGGTTTAATCACTGTTAGTGCCAAGACACAGCTGTGCCCCTTGCCGCACAAAGGTGGGGGCTTCCTTGTTCCAGGATCTTCACCCCTACGTGCCAAATTTAAGATGTCCTGTGATCTTCCGACTTGCTCCTTTCCCACTAATCCTTTCTCTTTCTTGTCCTGTTGTTTCTTGGCTTGCTGTTTCTCTTTTGACCCTACTAAGGTTTGAGAACACTGAAGCTCAAAGCTTGAGGCTCTGGGACCTTAGCACAGGGTTGTGCTCAGGGATGATCATCACGCTGGAGGGGATGACGGACAGGAGGGGGAGGGGAGCGAGAGAAACCCAGGCCAGGGCGGCAGACGATGTCTTTAAGGAGCAGCACCCAGATGGCAGAATTAGGCAGAGAATGGGTGACACACAGGTAACATCACTCCGTCTTGCAGGGCTATAGACGACAAGCGTGTAATTTACTTAAGGTGAAATTTACTCATGGTGCCACCAACAAGGTAAAGGGGACAAATGTGATGTGCAGACCCAAAGTTTGACTTGCTAGCTTTTGCCAAAACACCAGCCTTGTTTACTTACACATAAATATAACTCACAAAAGCCAGAGTATGAAATGGTTCAACAATAAACCCCTGAGCTGATGCAGCCAGGGAGATCAGTTTAATAGGGTTACTTAAGACGTGGACTGATTCCATCTTCTACATCGTGTGCACAAATAGGCTAGGACTCTGCTGTAAACCAGGTCAGGTTTGTTAAACATGGAGAATGGAGATTTTGCCAGGTGTGGGGACGCATGCATGCCTGTGAACCCAGCTACTGAGAGGTGAGGTAGGAGATCACAAGTCCAAGGCTGGCCTTGGCAACTTAGTAAGACCCTCTCTGAAAAAAAAGGAAAAGAAAAAAGAAAAGGGCTGGGGATACAGTCCAGTCATGCAGCGCTTGCCTAGCAGGTGCAAGGCCCACGGTTTGATCCCTAAATAAATAAAGCTGCAGATAAATAAATAAATAAAACAAAGCTTTTGTTTAAAGAGATAGAAAAGATTTGGGCCCAAGTCTTCATTTGTATTTAAAAGGTACACACGTCACATTTCTGCCTTTTGCAGAAGTAGCCCTTGGGTGCATACCAATAAGACTCACACTCCAGGGAAATCAGATCTTACAAGGATTCGTTTAAAAGAATGTTTATTCCACCACTCTGTAGTGGCTCAAACTCATTTGCTATACTGTTTAGGTTAAAAGGCCATAATAAAATTTAACTGTACTTAGCACTCTGAAGGGGTGGGGATTGGGGTGGTTTCACTGCCAAAAATCTCTCTGTGCAGGTGACTGCAAATCTTATCTCAGCAAACCATCCTACTGTTCCCCTAAGGATGGTTCATAGTTAAGATGAACTTAAAGACCCATTTCTTCAACCTAGGATTGTGGTTTAGTACTTTGCATTTTTCAGAGGATTTTAATGTCATGACAACTGAACTGGAAATAGAGTTGAAGGAAGGCTTTATATACCTGAAGTCAGCATGTTTCGTGGAACTTAGTGGGACTCAAGTGGAAACTAATGCTGATACAAATGTTATTTTGGAACCATTTTGGAACAACTGTACTTTTGAATCTAATTTGGAATAGCATAAGTTAATTTAATAGTTCAGTAAAAATAATTTTTTGATTGAATTTGGTGTTTAAAAAGTTACCTTTTCGGGGGCTGGAGTGGTGGCTAAGCAGTTATGGCATGCGCAAGGATGAGGGTTCGAACCCCAGCATCACGTACACAGCAAAGTGTCAGAACAATGAAAAACTAAATAAAATTGATTTTTTCTTTCTCTCCCTCTCACTGTCCCCCTCTCTCTTAAAAAAAAAAAAGTTCCCTTTTAAAAAAGTTTCTATTCCAATTTTAGTAATTAGCCTATAATAGACAAGGATATTTAACTACCCAACAGCCATCTTTTCTTCTAAGGGACAGATTCAGATTTTGTGTGAGATGATAAATGCTCAGCCTCAGGCAATGATTCATGCTTACTCTAAGTCAATCATGAATTCTGTGCTCTGCCTGAGTTTTGATTCCCAGACTCCCTTGCAGATAAGAGTGATTGTGTGGCCCAGTTTTGGCCAACCAGACAAATGGAAGGTCTACTGGGAGGTTTCTGGAGTAAAGCATTTGATTTCCAGATAAGAGAGGGGAGAGGTTTTTTTGTTTTGTTTTGTTTTGTTTTGTTTTTTTAAAGAGAGAGGGACTGTGAGAGAGTGAGAAAGGGAGAGAGAAAGAGAGAATCAGTTTTATTTAGTTTTTCATGTGGCTTTTGTTGCTCCTACACTTCATTGTGTATGTGGTGCTAGGGTTTGAACCCAGGTCCTTCACTGTAACTGCTGAGCCACTGCTCCAGCCCCAGAGGAGAATTTTTTTTTATCTGCTTGGAGAAGGCCAAGGGAATGATAGAGATACCAAATCACCTGCTCTCAGTATTCTTATTGAGATAATAAAAATCTATATTGTCTAAGCCAGAGGTCCACAAACAAATCTAGCCCACCACCTATTTTTGTAAATAAAGTCATATTGGAACACAACCAGGCCCATTTGTTTCTGTACTGTCTTTGGCTGCTATTAACAGAGTTCAGTAGTCGCAACTACTGAACTATGAGGAATTCAGATTCTAAAACATTTACCATCTAGACCTTTAAAAAATAGTTTGCTGGTCCTAGCCAGATGCAGTGGCACCAGCCTGCAATCCCAGCAACTCAGGAGGCTGAGACAGGAGGATGGCAAGTTCGAGATAAGCCTCGGAAACTTAGTGAGGCACTATGTACATTAGCAAGACCCTGTCTCAAAATAAAAAAATAAAAAGGGCTGGGGATGTGGTCAATGGTTAAGCACCTCTGGGTTCAATCCCTAGAACCAAAAAAACAAACAAAAAATAGTTAGCTGGTCTCATGTCTAAGCCAGTTAGTTGAATCTCCATTACTTGGAAACTGTTAAGATCTGGATCTTAAATGTCCCCCTAAAACTCAAGGTGGGTCCTAACTATAGGAAGTTGAGGCATGTCCTTAAAGAGTATATGGGTACTCTGGTCACTTCCTTTTCCTCTCTTTTTGCTTCTAGCCACCAACAGGTGAACCACTTTGCCTTACCATGTGCTCCCCACCATGTTCTGCCTCAATCCAGGCTCAAAGCAATAGGGCCGAAAGAATATGGACTAAAGCCTCTGAAACCATCAGCCAACATAAACCTTTCCTCCTTTAAGTTGATTTATCTCAGGTATTTTGTCATAGCAATGGAAAGTTAACATAGTCACTAAATTCATTTCTAATTGATATGAAGGTCATGGGGATTAGAAAAATAAAACAAAGCAAAAAACAAAGAAAATAAGAGATTTTATAATCCCAAAACACTGTGCTTAGCAGTATACTCTCGTGCCCTTCTCTAGTTGGATTAAGGTAATGTGCTTTGCCCACCTCAGTTGGCATTCTAGCACAAAGGGCCTTCCTGCTCTGCCCTGAGAACTCACCTGTTTAGTATAAATGACAAACCACTGCCAGCAACTCTCCTCGCTGTACTGGAATCTGAGCTCTAGGTTCTGACCAAGAGTTCTCTGGGTTCCATCCATATCCAGCAGAGTCCCCTACAAATAGAGGAAAAGATAATATCTGATTTTCAATAGGAATCTAAGTGCCTGTTAAGCTACTGGGAAAAATATCAGAATAAGATTGTCCTTATATCCAAGAAGCTATCTGTAATTGAGGAGCCAGGAAGGGAAATCGCCACAGTATGATAAGGTAAACGTGATCCAGGAGGTAAACGTAGTCTACGGAGGGAAAAAGAATGGGCCTCCCACCTAGGCGAGGAGGGCAAAGGGAGACTTTGGGAGGGTAGGGCCTCTGAGCAGAAGTAGAAGCTGTCCATGGGTGTTGTGATGGTGGCTTTTAAAGAAAGGAAGGTGAGAGGGGAATCCTGGTAGAAGAGATGGCAGGTGTCAACCTGCTGAGGCATGGGGGAGCCTGGCATGTTGGAGACACTGAGAGACAGGGGGTGGCTTCAGTACGTGGCAAGGAGTAGGTGCAAGAGGAGGCTTAGGTGGGGTAGGGCCATATCCTACAATCCTGGCAGAGACTTCTCAGGGAATGACAGAGTGTGGCATATGATCCAAGTTTAGGCCAATTGGACAAATATTCTTTGGGCCCTATTTCATTCTAAAGTCAAGAGACCCAAGGAGCAGGTCCTGGTAGAGCTCCTTGAGCTACTTTGGTTCCTGACTCTCTTGAGCTTCAGCTTTTCCTTTGAATCTGTGGGTTGCTCCATATCCTTCCAATGAGTCCCCTCCTCTTCTCTGGAGTCTGATGCTTTGGTTTCTGTTGCTTGCCACAAAAGAGTCCTAACTCTTACATGCTTTATAAGCTAAATCAAGGTTTCTAGACTTTATCCTGAGGGCAACGGACATTAAGAGATTTTAAAAGCTGGATAATTACACTGGATTCATATTTTAGATATATTGGTCTGACAGCACCAGTGTAAAAAAATTAATTGAGCAACGCCTGTTTCCAGACAACGAGCAATACATAATGCCAGAGATAAGGAGAACAAATGAGGTGGGCACCATGATTATCCCAGCGTACTCTCTGGAGGAGCTTCCAAGGTGTAGCACAGGGAGAGGGAGCCCAAACAAAGCCCAGAGGGCTTGCTGAGCTGAGCAGACAGATGAAGATTGGAAGAAGTTGAGGTAGGAATGTGTGGCAGACAGAATACCACCAGCTCCAGAGAGCTCTCCTCAAGTCTGGGTAGTGATCTTTGTGCATGTGTGAAGGGAAACAGCTCGAGTCTGGGGAAAGATCCACACTGAAAAGCAGCAGACTGAGTAACTCCAGGAGCTTGCAAATAAGGGGGGCAGAGTGTGAGCCTCCATCAGCCCGAGTAGAGAGAACACACTGGGCAAGACACCGGGCAGACTCCTAGGGAAGGTAGCAGTGAGTGAAGGGCTAAGTTAGCCCTAGACTAAAGAGTGCTCTGGACCTACATGAAGGAAAGGAAACAGCAAGCTTCCAAAAAAATATAACCAAACCCGAGCTGCGTTACAGAACAAGTCTAACACTCTTTACTCTTTAAAGGAATACAACAAAATCCACCTTTCAACAGTGTGAAATTCACAGTGTTTAGAACCCCACAAGACACCTGGCATGGAAAGGAGCAAATATGATCCACAGGTAAGAAACCAATCGCTAGAAACTCAAAAGTGACAGAGATGATGGAGTTGTAGGCAAAAATATTGAAACAGTTACATCAATGTGTGCTTTAAATGATGGGAATATGTTCTGGAAAATTTGTTGTTGGGCAATTCTGTCATTGTGTAAACATCACACAAACCTAAATGGTATAAGTTAATCACTTGATGTGACAGTCATCTGGGGCTGGGAGGGTCTGCTCGGGATTTAACCAAGGTCCCTATGCTGGCGAGCACACGTTCTACCCATGTCAGTCCTCAACACGGCCTCTCGATGCAATCAAGAGATGCAAGAAGCTAATGCGGCGTAACATGGCACGCTGCTTCACAGAACATTGCTTTCAGTAAGTAGAAGGACTACACTCTAATGACAAAAAGTATAATAAATAAACCAGAAACACAATCTTCGACTATTACTATTAAGTGTTACACATTATATGAATTGTGCACGCCATGATTTTTATACAACTGGCAGCACAGTAGGTTTATTTGCTCCAACATCACCATAGGCCTGGGAGTAATGCATTGTGCCACACCATTCTGGTGGCCACAAGATCACCAGGCAAGGGGAATTTTCCAGCTCCAGTATCATCTCACAGGACACTGCTGTATATGCAATCAAAACATCACCAAAACATCACTATGCAGGGCATGACTGTATTTAAAATATGTTCCACACACTAAAAAATTCATAGAAAAACAAGCAAGATAGGAGGGAAATGGAATACATTTTTTTAAGAGAGAGAGAAGGGAGGGGAGAGGGAGAAAGAGAAAGAAAGAATCAATTTTTATTTGCTTTTCATTTGGTTCTGGTTTCTCCAACACCCAGTTGTGTATGTAGTGCTGGGGATCCAATTCGCGTCCTCACGCATGCCAAGAAAGTGCTCTAGGGGCTGGAGCAGTGGCTCGGTGGTTACGGCACTTGCTTGGCATGCGCAAGTATACGGGTTCAAACCCCAGCACCCACGTACACAACCAAGTGTCAGAGCAATGAAAGCCATGTGGAAAACTCAATAAAAATTGATTCTCTCTGTCTCTCTCTCTCTCTTTCTCTTGCTGTCCTTCTCTCTCTAAAAAAAAAAAAAAAAAAAGTGCTCTAGCCACGGAGCCACCACTATAGCCCTGGAATACATTTTTTTAAAAGACCCAAATGGAACATCTGGAGATGAAAAGTACAATATTAGGAGTAAAAATATGATGGGCAGGATAAAGAGCACATTAAGACACTAGAGAAGAAAAGATCAGTGACCTGGAAGCCATGGCAATTGTGAGTACCCAACATGAAGCACAAAGAGAAGAAAGACTGAAATAAAGGAAACCATGGTGAAATACCACTTCACACCCATTAGGTTGGCCATAATGGTTTTTTTTTTTTCCTTTGGTTCCAGGGTTGAACCCAGAGGTGTTCAACCACTGAGCCACATTCCCAGCCCTTTCTAAAGTTTTTTGAAATTTTAAGACAGGGTCTTGCTAAGTTGCTTAGAGCCTCACTAAGTTGCTGAGGCTGGTTTTGAACTTGTGATCCTCCTGCTTCATCCTCCCAAGCCATTGGGATTACAACTATGTGTCACCACACCCATCTAAGTTGTCTATAATTTTAAAAATCAGATAATAATTGGCACTGACAAGAATGTGAAGAAATTAGAACCTCAACCACTGCCAGAAGAGACCAGAATGGTATGACGAACATGGACAGTGTTACAACAGCCTGGCAGTTCCTCAAAGTCAAATGCAAAATTACCATTTGATTCAATAATGCCACGGCTAGGTATATATATTCAGGAGATATGAAAACACATGCCTTCCTAAAGCGTGCACACAAATGTTCACAGTAGCATAATTCATTACTACCAAAATATATAAACAACTCAAATGTCCACCAAAGGATGAACAGATAAATAAAATACGGTATGTTCATGTAGTGGAATATTATTTGGTCATAAAGATGAGTGAAATACTGATAGATGCTATAATAAAGATGAACCCTGGCAACATGCTAAGTGAAAATCTAGTCCTGAAGACCACATGTTATGCTTCCGTTAATATAAAGTGTCCAGAATAGGCAGATGAAATCTATAGAGAAATAATATAGATGAGTGATTTCTTGGGGCTGGTTGGGATGAGGGACAGGGTGGTGACAGCTAAAGGGTATGTGCCTTCTTTTAGAGGTGACAAAAGTGTTCTAAAATTGACCATGGTGACGGCTTCACAGCTCTGTAAATGTACTGAGTATCATCAAATTGCATATTTTATGGGGTGCATTGTATGAGATATAAATCACATCTCGATACAACTGTTACAAAAAGGAAAGGAAAGGAAAGGGTTGTGCTGTGTTGGTGGAGGAACAGATGCAGAGATGAGCAGAACAGAACAGACTCAGAAAGAGACCCACACAAAGAACGCCTACCAGTGCTTGACCAGGGTATAAAAGCTGTTCAGTCGGGGACAGGTAAGCTTGCCCACAAGCAGCATTAGAGCAACTGAACTTCCAGAGGCAAGCAGGGGAGACGTCCTCAGTCTCATGCCCTATCCAAGATCCAGCTTGAAATGGCTGACAGACCTCCACACAAAACCCATCACTACAAAACTGTTAGAAAAAAATAGGAAAAAATCTTCACAATCCAGGGTTTGTCAAAGGGGTCTTGAACTTGATACCAAAAGCACAGTCCATAAAAGAAAAAAAAATGGATGATCTGGATTTCACCAATATGAAAAGCTTTTGCTCTGCAAAAGATCCTATTAAGATGATGGAAAGTAGAGAAAGAGAAGAAGAAAATACCTTCAAATCAGATAGCCAGCAAAGCCTGAGCATCTAGAATACATCAGGAATTCTCAACCGCAACAGCCAAATAGCTGATAATCCTGAACCAGGGAGTAGCCCAGTGGTAGAGCACTTGCCTAGCATGAGGCCCTGGGTTCCGTCCCCAGCACCACAAAAGAAAAAGAAAGAAACAACCCAACTAGAAAAATGGACAAAAGGAATGAAGGGGCCTTCACCGAAGAAGATATACAGATGGCAATAAGCCCATGAAAAGACGCAAGGCGCTGAATATCATTAGCCGCCAGCAAAATGTGAATTAAAACCAGGTTGAGAGATACCGTTACACACCTATCAGAAGGACTAAACAAAAAATAGTGATGGTACCAAGTGCTGCTGAAGATGCAAAGAAACTGGATCCCTCAAATTGCTGATGAAATGTGAAAGGATACAGCCACTCTCAAACACAGTCTGGCAGTTTCTTAGAAACTAAACGTACAATTACCACACGACCCAGTAATTGCACTCCTGGGAATTTATTCCAGAGAAATGTAGACCAGCCCAGACAAAAGCTGATGCATGAATATTTATAGCAGCTATATTCCAATAGCTAAAAACTGAAAACAACCAGATGTCCTTCAAAAGATGAATTGTTAACTAAACTTTAGTACACCCATACCACAAACTGCTGCTCAGCAATACAAAGAAACTGACTACGGATCTAAACAACAACTTGGATGATTTCCAAAGAATTATGCTGTGAAAAAATAAAGAATCCTAAAGCAACAGAGACAATACAGAATATTTCATCCAAAGGCCAAAGACACCCTCTTTAAGTGCACAAGGAACATTTACCAAGATAGATCAAATTTGTTATTAAAAAGCAAGTTCTCATAAGCTTAAAAGGACTGAAATCACACTGTGTGCTTTCTTGGACCCTAAAGGAGAGTGAGTAGAGTAAGGAGCAGGGTTAAAGACTGTCCGATCCAGCGTGCAGGGAATGTTGAGTCCAACCTGTAGGGGCGGAGAGACAGGGACACCTTCGAGGGATAGCAAGGTAGCAGCCTGGATAGACTCCATTGGTAATTAAGTGTATAGGTTGAGAGATAAAATCGAGAGGCAACCTTAATATTTCTGGTTTGGTGACCAGTGGCTGGTGGTGGAAGCTCTGTTCACCAAGACAGAGAACAGAGGAGGAGGAAGAGCAGGGCAGGGGCGAGGGCAAAGGACAAATCTGCTCCCAGGGAAAGGTTGAGTCCGTGATGTCACTGAGACATCTGGAGAAGGTGGTGGAAACACTGGGTCTTTGAGAGGGATCCAGTTCCTGAGTTCAGAGACTCTGTAGAAGGAATATAGAAGTGGAAACCCAGGAAAAAAGCGTTTCAGCAAGGCTCAGAGGAAGAAGTGGCCCGCAACAATATGAGAAGGAGGACAGGCAACTGCAAAAAGGAAGAAGTGGTTGACAGTATCAAATGCCAAAGAGAGGTCAAGTAGCTAAAGAAATCCCCGTGGATCCTCCGGATTTAACACCTGGGTATCACAAACGCTCTAGCAGCTCTTGTCATCTGCTCATCTATTTTCTGCATAAAGAGGATAATCCCACTTAGCTCAGCGAGTACTTAATAGAATTTAATCAAGTAACAGATGTGGCAGCGGCCAGCAGAGGACCTGGTACCAAGCAAGCACTCAATACATCTAATCAGAAAGGTCTGCTTGCAGGGAGTTAGCAATGTAAGCACACTGCCAAGGCTGCTTCACGAGGGCTCTGCTGGTCAGTGTTTCTTGCCAACACTGACCACGCAGTCAATATGCGGTACCTGTTATTACCATCTGCTGTTAATGCTGCTGCCACCCTTCCAGCAGCAGGGAAGGCTGCTGTTGGAAGACAAGAAGATTGGTGCCTCCATTGCCCCAGATGGGAAATCTGTACTCTAGACAGGTTTCACTACCGAGTAATGTTTAGCGTGGGTTAGATGCCTCCCCGCTCAAGGTACGGAATCAAACGGCAAATCCATCTCCCCAGCACCAACGCTGTCATCCAAGAGCAACAGGATCTTAAAATCATGGGCAAAGCAAGGTGCCAAGATACTCACAAGGAAAGTGACCTGCCAGCACTTCACCCTGCTCATCTGGAAAGTGACATTCTGGGTCTGGTTGTCAGGCAGAGTAATGCAGCAGCTGATCTCCTGATTACCAACAGAGAGAAGGGCCCTGCAGCCGGGTTCCGGGTAGTCACAGGTACAGGGGTCCAGCTGTATGCATCCATAGTGCCGCACCTTCCGGGACAGCTCTAAAAACTGAGCCATGGCCGAGGTGAGGATTAGAAACAAGCAAAAGATCTCTGGAAGCAGGTGAAAATCTCATGTGAGAAGCTCCTGTGCTGAAGCAGAATGCTGGAATTCGCTCACAGCACATGGTCTCTGTAGCAACTTACCACCTCTAACGCTGCAGCCTTAGATAATACATAAATGAATAAGCATGAGTGTGTGCCAATAAAACTTTATTTGCAAACATAGTAAACCCAGGCTTGGGGGAAAGGTAGATAAACTCATGGATTAGAACCATAGGACAAAAATTCAATTTGTTAATATTTATGAGATACAGCTGCAAGATACTGCATAAGATATTTGAACAAGTTATACTGCATTCCTTTAGAAAAACATAAATGCTTAATCCTATTGTCAAATATATCGAAGAATAACAAGGGATGACAGGAAGGGAGGAGAAGGGGAAATGTTGGAACTGAGATTAAAGCAAGGTACACTCCAAGCATTTATAAGTATGTCACTGTAGATATTATAGTCATTTATAAAAATGTTCTTCATAGGTATAAGAATCATGACACTGTACTTGGGGTTTTTTTTTTGGAAAAATATAGGACGCAGAAGAGAGGCAAGGGATTGGGGGATGGGAGGAGGGAGGTAGAAGGGTGCGGCAGGGTGGGGATATTGACCAAATTATATTGCTGTGTTGTGTGCATCTAGGAATATGTGACAACAAATCCCATTGTTATGTACAACTATTATGCACTAATAAAAAAAGAATTTAAAAAATTTAAAAAGCAGTGGCTCACAAGCCATAGTTAGCTTAGCTCTGATTCAGACCAAATGACTCTTTCAGTTATTTTCATTAATTTCCAATTCCAAGTTTTCCTGTACACGTACATTAAAAAAAGCAAAAGTTGTTAACATGTTTGCTCCATTAGCAGAACTCCACAAACAAATAAGGCTTAAAAAATAAATTTCAGTAATGATTCAATTTTTTAAATCTAATTTGTGTATTCAAAGCTTTTAAAAGACTATAATCACACCATATGGCAAAATCAGGTAACATATTTATCATAGAAGATAAATTTGTTTTCTGCAAAAAATGCAAATACACATTTTTTTAGAGCACAACTACATGGTAAAAACAGCATTCTTGCTAAATTAAGAAGTGGGGGGCGGGGTGAATGCGAAACTGGCATCATATGCCTTTTCCTTTTCTTTCTTTCTTTTTTTTTTTTTTGCAATCCATCCATAAAAATCCCCAAGTATCTGAGCCTTTGAGGAATTACTTTCTATATGAACCTAAGTACAATTGAATCCTCTAAATTTTTTCCTTTTTTATTCATTAAATATGGTCTTACAATTAGGAGGGAATCATTATCAAACAATCAGGAACAAATGTATAATGACAGAGCAAGCCAAGGCTGATGCCAATCCATGGTTCCCCCTTGGGTTCCCCATGGTTCCATGTTTCCCCCTATTGAACCTTGGAGGCGTTCTGTTCAAATCAATGCTGTAGATGCAAACACAGGCAAACTCTAGAGAATGAAAAAGACAGCACGATGTGGCAGAGGCTATTCCTTCTGCCGTTAAAGCCTGTCTTGTCCCTTGGGCTCACATATACTACTCAGGGGCAAGCGGTGTGAGTTGGTACCACTTTTATGGAAGCTTTAAAAATGGATGTTTGGAAATCTATCCTACAGAATAACAGAACACACGGTTAAAGGTGGAAATGTTGGCTACAGTGTCTGGGAGCTTCACCAGGACGCGCCCCAGGTGCTGGGAACACAGAGTTTGTATAAATTAGACACAGTCCGGGCCTCATGGCGCTCCTGCCAAAGTGATTTACAGCAGCAAACCCTAGAAACAACCTGGCTCTAATGATAGAAACAGGCTGGCTAAACATAGCTTGCCCATAAAGCAGAATACTCTAGAGTCATTGCAAACTATCGGCCTTAATTAACTCGACAAGAACTCACATATACAGTCTGTATTGTTTAGAATCTTTAAACAATAAGTTTTATTAATTCTATAATCAGAAAAATCAATGAAAGAGTTCTCATGCTTAAAGAGAGCCTTTTAGTGTTGGATGGGTTTATAAATTATAGAAGCAGCTCGATTTTAACGTTTCTTTCTTTTTTTTTTTTTAAAGAGAGTAGGACAGTGAGAGAGAGAGAATCAATTTTTATTGAGTTTTTCACATGGCTTTTATTGCTCTAACACTTAGTTGTGTACATGGGGGCTGAGGTTTAAACCCGTGTACATGCCCATGCCAGGCAAGCGCCATAACTGCCAAGATACCGCTCCAGCCCCTCTAACATGTTTCTTGAACTCCCTTCCAAGCACATCTCTTGGCACAGTATTTGACTCACCTCTGTTTGATTGTCTTCTTTCCGGAGAGCCTCTAATTCCTGCCTCTGGGCCTGTGTGGGGTTGGCCCATTCTTTTTCAATGTCCTGTACTGCCTTAAAACAACAGAAATTGACAATTAAGCAACTTCAGCAGAGATGAATTAATCTGAGAAAAACATACTCATGTATCAAGGGCTATTAAAAAAAACAACACCCCAAGTTGATCTATATAAGTACTTCACACATTATGAAGGTTGCTTTTTAAATTAGCCTGTAGGAAAAGATTGTTCAACAGCTTAGGGACAATTGGCAACACGTGGCCAATTCTGTACACCCACTAATCAAATAACTTCCAGAAAGATTAAAGCTTTAAGTGTGGGAGAAAAACAAAACCAAAAGAACTGGAAAAAAAATAAAGATGAATATGTTTATCTGATCTTGAGGTAGAGACCATCTTTTTAAGGTTCAAAGGCAAAATGTCACAACGAAGGAAAAATCATATATAATTACATGAAAACCTAGATCGCTACGCATAAAATCCACCAAGAGCAAAGCGAAGAAGCAGGTGATAAGCCAGGGGAAAAGACTGCATTGTATGTGGAAAAGAGTTTATATTGACAGAAAATAACAGTGAAAATGTCAACATCCCCAACAGGAAAACAGACCAATGATATGAACTGGCAGCTGACCAAAAGGAATTCTAAATGACAAACACGCATTCAGTCTTACCAGTAATCAAAGAACGTTTAGCCTGTGCAGCAGGCACTGTCATGAGTGGTGGAGAACACATGAGTCTCCAAGGAAGGAAGTGGTCATGGGGCACAGGAAGACCAGGAACACATGTGTCTGCGTGTGGCCATGCAATGTTAGGAGACTGAAGATCAGCCCACACTCCCTCACTAAGGCATGGCCCTGACACAGGACTAGGCCACCTGAGATCTAAAGGAAGGGGCACCCTTTTTCTAAGCTCTTTAGTTCTTTTTTTTTTGTGTGCTGGGCTCAAACCCAGGACCTTGCACATGCTAGGCAAGCACTCTGCCACTGAGCTACATCCCATTCCACCTGTTCTAATTTTCACAAATATACAACACAGGCCAGTGTTGGCCCTGCTGAAATGTAGGAAGAGAATTGATCAAGTCTTTGATTTTTTTTTTAAAGAGAGTGTGTGTATGTGAGAGAGAATCAACTTTATTTATGTTTTTATCTGAGTTTTGTTTTTCTTTTTTATAAAGAGAGAGAGAGAGAATCAATTTTCTTTAGTTTTCCATGTGGCTTTTGTTGCTCTGAGACTTTGTTGTGTACATGGTGCTAGAGTTCGAACCTGTGTCCACAGACATGCCAGGCAAGCACTGTAACCACTGAGCTACAGCTTCAGCCCCCTGGGTTTTATTTTTCTGACACTTAGTTCTATATGTGGTACCGGGATTTGAACCCAGGTCCTTGTGCATGCCAGGCAAGCACTGTAACTGCTGAGCCACCACTCCAGCCCTAAAATTTTTAATGCAGTCCAAAGATTTATACTTTTATATACACTCATTTTGTTAATGTCACTCAGTTAAAACGGGGAGAAGGGAAGGAAACAGGTTGTGAGAAAATAGTTGGCTCTTTGGACATCATCAGCACATCTCTTAGAGAACTCAAATGGGCATCCCTTAATAGTTAATCATGTAGAAGAACCAAGGGACTGGGTGTGGGCAATGTGGGGGTAATTCTGGTTTAAGAACATGCATATTATATTGTTACTTTATATGCATTTATGATTGTATAATAACTCAACTCCTTAACAAAAAATTTAAAAAATAGGTAATCATGGGGTTGGGGATTTAGCTCAGTGGCAGAGCACTTGGCCCTGAGTTCGGCCTCAGCCCTGAAAAAAAGAAAAAAAATAGGTAATCATGACAACTCCAGTATTTATCAGAATTCATAACATCTTACATTACCTTCTCTTTTTTTTCCCTAAAAAGAGAGGAAGAGTGAGAGAGAGTCAACTTTATTTAGTTTTTTTTTCACGTGGCTTTCATTACTTCAACACTTTGTTGTGTATGTGGTGCTGGGGTTTGAACTTGGGTCCTCATGCATGCCAGGCAAGCACTGTAACTGCTAAGCCACTGCTCCAGCCCCTTACATTAACTTCTTTTATATTTATTTATTTATTTATTTATTTTTAGGGCTGAGGACCGAACTTGGGACCTTGTGCATGCTAGGCAAGCGCTCTGCCACTGATCTAAATCCCCAACCCCTTATGTTAACTTCTTAAAAGCATAGTTACTACTCACTCATTCACATACACTAGCCACCCAAGATACAGGAGGAGCGAGAGTCTCTGCCCTTGGCCATTCAGAGTCTGCGTAGGGAGAAATGTATGAGAACCTATGTGTTGACAATGCCAGGGGAGAAGTACCATAATAAAGGACATAAGCAAAATACCATAAGAGCTCTGGGTGTGGCAGCGCACACCTGTAATCCCAGTGACTCAGGAGGCTGAGGCAGGGGGATAACAAATTTCAGGCCAGTCTGGACAACTTGGAGAGACTCAGCAACATAGCAAAGCCTTATCTCAAAATAAAAAGTAAAAAGAGCTGGAGATGTAGCATAGTGGTAAAGCACCTCTGGGTTCTATCCTTAGTACCAAAAAAATGAGAGGGAGGCTTTATTTATTTATTTTTTTAGTAGAAATCATTGAAGCCTTCCCAAAAGAAGCAGTGAATTATGGTAGGGCCCTGGCCCTCTTGCTGTCTTTCAACATACTTTTTGACTTCTTAGTATCTGCACTTGGACTCAGAGAACAGCAATGATGATGATAATGGTAAAGAATACTATGACATCAACTACAATTTTTGGAAGACTCTGCCAGACAATGCACTAAGGTTTGAATAACATTTAATAAAGCTGGGAGAAAATTTAAACCATTTTAACCTCATCAATTAACAGGGAAACATTGTGGTTCAGAAGGATGAAGAGGGTGGCCCAAGACCACAGAGAGTGAGCCAAGGGCAGACAGAGTACGGGGCAGATATGACTTCAAATAAACCAGGCATCACTCACCAAGTATCATAAGACTAGCAAGAAGCCCCAGTGAACATTTCAAATGGTAAATTCTGTTCCAACTCATACCACATGTAAGAAGTACACTGTGCATGGTTACACATGGGCTAAAGTATGGTAGGAGATAAACTTATAAAAATATGATAGTGCACATCAAACATCTAATGACATTTAGATTTGCCTCCTTAGAATTAAGAAGAACGTTGCGTAGATGACTTATTAGTGGCCTTGGACTCCTAAAAGTCAGTATGCACCCAGGTTCTTTCCTGCCTCTGCCTCCACTAAATGGAAGCACCACAGTCTGCCCCTGGGCCTTTTTGCTATAGCCAGATTACAATGTTTCCTCGACCCCTGGAAGAGGTCATAAAATGACCCAACATTTCTCCCCTCTCTTCAATCTTACCTTCTGCTTTTAGGAAAGCCTACCATAACGTAAGCTGCAGCTTAGAATGACACTAAATAAAAGCCACCTGCAAGTAGGTATTGATATAACCCAATCTACTATGCAGTCCTTCTACAGCAAACTGTTTCTTCTAAAACTGTGGATGGTGCCAACTGCCTTACAGTGTTGTTATTCAGCTTGAAACAATGAACTTAAAACAATGGGCCTACCATGGGGCTCAGTGCCCACCTTGTACAAGAACAGTTCTAGTTTCTGGAATATAGCAATGAGCAAATAAATACCTACTTTCAAGGAGAAGTCATCCTAGCAGGGAGAGAGATAGTGCGTGTGCGTGCACACACGTATGTACACGCACTTACATATACACTGTCAAAAGGTTAACACGCTTGAGAGGAAATGAAACAGGGACATGGAGATTTAGGGTGTAGTTGAGCAAGTTGGGAAGCCTCAGCAGAGTTTGACCAAGGTAAGGATCTGACGGACCCTGCTACCTAAAGATAGATTGTAGGAGTCCTCGGGGAGCTCCCTGAAAGAAGTCTCCAAGGCTGGTGTATAATCCCTCCCAGAATGGCACAGCAGCCTGGAAGGATCAGATCTTTGAAGATGCTGACCTGGTGACAGAGAACACCTGGGAGCAGCTAGTGACGCAGTGGAAAACCCAGGTGGGGATCTCCGTGCTGGATCAGAGGTAGCATCTGTTACCATTTCACTGCCTAGCGGAACATTTGCCACACAAGGCAGGGGAAGGGAAAAGAGATCAAACTCTAAATATACTTTTTTGGAGGCTAGGGTGTGAGGGTAGGCAGGAACAATGACATAATTTTCAGGGCTTACCTAGTACAAAATAAAAATGCAGAGGTCCTTGTTCAAAAGATATTAAGAATTTCAAAGTGGCAACAGTAAAGCATCAAAGAAGCCCAGGGCCTTCTGAACACTGGACCCAATGTGACTGCACAGGCCATGTGCCCATAAAGCCAGCCCAGAGCAGGTGTGTTCTCTCTCAGCTCAGGGAAAAGCGGGTTATGATAGAGCGAGATTTAAGGACATGTGACCTTACATTAGCAGGGTTATCCTTTCTAGGTTCATCTAATTAGCCTAGGTGATAAATTACCTGCAAATTCACAGAGTGACTCTTAAAATACAGGTAGAAATATTTTCCCCTCTCTGAAGTGCTCCACTTTTTGAATTTTAAAAATGTGATAAAATATATGCAACACTACATTTATCACTTTAACTATTCGTAAGTGTACAATTCAGTGGCATTGTGTACATTCACAATGTTGTGTAACCTTTATCACGATCTATACCAAAATTCTTTTTACTATCCTCCAACAAAAATTTTGTACGCAATAAACAATAACTTACCCTTCTCCTTTCCCTCTAGTCCCTGGCAATCTCTACATTCTAGCTGAATCTTCCTATTCTAGGTATGGAGATAGAATCCCTAACTGCTGTACGTTGTTTAGTGATTTTTAAATCGAATGGCCTATAAGGCTCGGAGTTCTCACCTGCATGTACAGCAGATCTACGGCTGCTCTGCAGTCCGTCAGCACGGAGTCAAGGGCCGGATCCATGTACCTACATAACTCAGAAGCATTACATGAGTGCATGTGACGAGGCCAGCGGCACTCCTGGAAGGATGTGTCCTTGACAGCAGCCGCCCCTTCTCTCGCAGAGCCACACCCCGTGCCCCCTATGCCCGCATAGCCTTTACTGTCTCCCTGCAGCTCTTCTGGTTCCTATTTTCTTTATGCTGCAAGTTCTTACCTGATGGGCTCTGAGAGCAAAGATGCAAAAACAAAACAATAAAGCTTTTGAGGAATGGTCTGTATCCCTGGTCCTACTCAGCCGCACTCTTGGCCACACAGTCCTGGATTCCCTTTCCCTACTTGACAACACCTGGCATGGTCACCTGCCCCACACCTACCCACCATTGCATACCCGGCCACCCTTGCCTCTCACTCAGGGAGCCTCCTTGCCAGGCTTTCTGCCTCACCCTCACACTCCACATTCCAACAGGAGTGGTTGTTCTCTGGCTGTCTGAGTTGTTGGTGTTGGGTCATTCACTCTGTTTACTTCCAAGGCCACCCCTGCTCTCACCTCCATTCCATCTCTTGTCATCCCCATACCCAACTCTACATTCCAATCATGCTTTCTCTCCTCTCCTCCTGCCTGGACAGAGCGCTTCCTCACTATCCTCCTGCTCTGCAAGCCTCCCCAAATACCCTCCCCTGGTCCCTGCTCCTCAAGGCTGTGTTAGCAACCCTGAGTTTATCTCGATCACTGCTCTGATCAAATTTTCTTGACAAGATATGTGAAAACCCCAACCTCAATTCAGAGGAGCCCTTCTGGATCTTGTCAGAATGAATTGCAAATAGCAGGGGCTCCATTTCTGTCTATCAGATCCAGAATCTCCAGACTGAACTGAAATTCAGGACTGTGTAATAAGCACAGCAGGATGTTAAGAATGGTCAGAAACAGGAAGGGTGTGCTATGATTGATCTGCAAGAGGCAAGCAGCCACTGTTTTCAGAACAGTGTATGACTAGACTCACAGGGTTGGCTCAGACTCAGAAAGGGATAAAACTGGAGCTTGAAGGTCAACTTCATTTTGGGATGGGGAGAAGCAACTGAAGCATTCCCACTGACATTGCATTTAGCTGTTTACCACATCTCAGGGGTCCCTGTGTAGCACAGAATAGTGGTCGCTACACCAGAGAGATGGAGGACCCCAGACCCATCCCAGAAAGGGGCTCTGGGTGGCCAGGGCAGACACCCTCTGGTCTGTATAGAACCATATCATCACTGGAGAGATGGACTCAGAGAGGTCATGGACAGAGAAAAATCCTTAAAACTCCATCTGGGCCTTGCTGCGAGACCTTACCTGCTGGAATCATACGGCTCTTAGAGACAGATTCCTACTCTCACCTGGCAAGGCCTCCTCTGGAAAGCAGGAGAAGTACCATGGGGTCCTGCGCCAGGCTCTCCCTTTCCTGAGAACTGACCCTCAGCTCCAGCAACAGAAGTACCCGTCCTCTGTCCTGGTCCCATGGGCAAAGGGCATCTGCCTGCTCCCAGATGCTGGCCCATGATGGGCAGATGTTTTATCTTGCACTTATCAACTAGAATTTACTGTTTAATGAAGACATAGGCAAAGCCTAATTTCGAATTCAAGCCTCAAGGTTAGGGACAGAATCCTCATCTCTCCTGTGATCTCAAGTGAAAAATCTAAGCTCCAAGGACTTCTATGACTATCATCACCATCATCATCATCAATGTGATAATAACAAACAGGACCAACACTTTTGGATCATATATGATTACTCTACAGAATCCTAAAATGCAAACACTGTTATTTTCCCCATATTACAGATAAAGAAACTGAGAGCTAGGCAGCTTAAATAGCCTACTAAGGTTATGAAGTTAAAATCTGGGAGAAGGGCTGGAGTGATCACTCAGCAGTTACTGCACTTGCCTGGCAGGCGTGAGGACCCAAGTTCAAACCCCAGCACCACGTACACAATGAATTGTTGGAGCAACAAAGGCTACATGAAAAACTAAATAAACTTGAGTCTCTCTTTCTCTTTCTCACTGCCCCTCTATCTTAAAAACAAACAAACAACAACCTCAGAGAGCTGGTACTTAGGTTCAGGTGCTCTGATCCAGGATCCCCTGTGCTCAGCCACTCTGCAGTAAGCAGCTTCTGAACAGTTATTCTCTAAACTTTTAGATGGACCCAAGCCCTTCCCACTTCTCAGGGCCCCAACACCACAAGAGCTTGACAATTTCTCAGAATACTTCTGAGGAGTAAATTTCCAGCCTTGCTGCGGATATCCTTCTAAAACTCAAAACCACATACTGAGCCCTATCTAGCAAGGCATCACAAGGTCAAGTTAGCTACTATCCCCAGATTTTGAAATGCTTCTCTTTAAAGCTTCTGCACTCAGATTACACAATAACTGGGCAGGAAGAGAGCAAACCTAAGTAGCAATGGAAATAAATGCTAGGGACTGCAGGTGGCAGGACTGCAGGGGAGTAAGCATCCTGCTTCTGCAGTCACTTCCTGTTTGATGTTCTCCAGGGGACCCCTGTTTCTGCAGAATGATAGCACTTTCTGCAGAGGGACCCTTGTGTTCCGTTGATCTAAAAACATGAGTGGCCCTGATACATACAACCCTGTACACAGCCATTTGGAATGAAAGCTGAATACTTGGGGCTGGAGCAGTGGCTCAGTGGTTTCGGTGCTTGCCTCGCATGCACAGGGACATGGGTTCAAGCCCCAACACCATGTACACAGTGAAGTGTCTGAGCAATGAAAGCCAAATGAAAAACTAAATAAAATTGATTCTCTCCTCCTCTCATTGTCCCTCTGTCTTTAAAACAATCTTTGTAGTTACATAGACACCCTACAATTAGCTTATATACAGAAAATTTTCCCTTTAAAAAAAATCTTAAAACTTTGGAGTTTTAAATTCACTGAAAATTGGTTGTGTTCACCTTTTGCCTCTAGGGATACCACAGTGCAGCAGATGAATTAGATTTGTTGGTAATTATCAACAAATCCTTCAATCCACACACTCGGTAATCCATTCCTAAGCAATGCGGGGCCAGCAACGGCCCGCCTGACATTGCCTGCTCCCATCCACTCTGCCTTCTGAGCCTTCCCCTCTTCTGGCTTGCCTCCAGGCAGAATGGAAGCCACCGTTCCCATTACAAAGATCCCCAACCCCACATTACAATACCCCCAAGGATTCCCTCGCTAAGTCCAGTGAAAGTTATCCCCCATGTCTTGTTCTTTGGGACAAACACTGCAGTTCACTTCACCTTCGCTCTTCCTCGTGGCCTTTCCCTTAACTTCCCCAAGTTCCTGGTCTCTCTCCAGTGGTGCGGCTGCAGGCAGGACTTGGTGAGACTCATCACAAGGGTTTCTCTCACTTACCACTTTCTGAGTCCAACCTTACAGTTTTCCACCTCGGCATTTCTAAGACAAACATAAGGGAGCTCAAAGTCCGCCAGCTTCTTCACAACTAGGGAGAGGGGAAAGGCAGCCTGGTTGAGACAGCACACAGAGTTTGCACACGGAAGCTCATGAGAAAGGAAGACGGTACTTTTGGAAAAAAACAAAATCACAATAAGAATATTCTCCTGTATGAGTATATAATTTTTAACTTTCTGAACTTCATCAAAAAATAAATATTATTTGATCTGCAAAAAATCCCATTCCCTTGGGTAGGATATTTTACCCTGTGATACCAATGGAGAAAGAGTGGCCAAGATGCCCAGAGCCATGGCCAGCAGATCACAGCCCCTGGGGCCCAGCACACACCCAAATCCCTTGACTGCCAACTCAATTCCACCTCCCCGTTGCTTCTTGAGGACACACATAAACTGAGATAACTGATACTGGGGGCTGGAGCAGTGATTCAGCAGTTACAGCACTTGCCTACCATGCACAGGGACTCAGGTTCAAACCATATGTACAACGGAGTATCAGAAACAAAAACCAGATGAAAAAATAAAATATATTCTCCCTCTCTCTCTCTTTAAAAAAGTTTAAAAAAAAAACTAATACCATTTCCTAACTTAAAAAGCCTTGTAATGGGTAGGATGTACCAGAGAAGAGAACAATAGCCATGGGAGTTAAACTATTATCTTTCCGGGCTGGAGCGGTAGCTCAGCAGTTATGGTGCTTGACTATGCGCAAGTACATGGGTTCAAACCCCAGCACCCACAACTAGCTGTCAGAGCAATGAAAGCCATGTGAAAAACTCAATAAAAATTGATTGTCTGTCTGTCTCTCACTGTCATTCTTTCTTAAAAAACAATGATTATCTTTCACTATCTCATTAGACCTTTTCTTTTTAAAGAATCTAAGAACTTTTATATCATCTACATCTGATAACAATTATTATTCTCTAATAAGAAGACATTGCACTGTGCTGGGATATCCTGACACCTGGGTCTAGCATTCCATCTACAAGGCAGCCAGGATAGGCTCAAGGATGAAGGGAGAGGGCATCAGATTGGGGAAGGGTAGGCACAGAAGAGAACAGGTACTAGAAGGACCCAACATCTTGCTCCTGACAATCCTACTTCTCTGGGGCTGCTTGTCCCAGCTCACTCTAACAAGGACACAATCTCCTATTTCCCAAACTTTTTATTTATTTATTTATTTATTTTTTATTCTGAGAGAGAGGGACAGTGACAGAGAAAGAATCAATTTTATTTAGCTTTTTATATGTGGCTTTCCTTGCTCTGACACTCTGTTGTGTGCATGGTGCTGGAGTACAAACCACTGAACCACCGTTCTGGCCCTCCCAGACTTTTTATCCAGAGCTGAGAAGAGTGGTCCATAGACCACCCCTGGGTGGCGGTGGGTGGATGGTGACTGATCACTCAACTGTGACTCTGGCATCTCCTGGGCTGAATCTTTGTTCACATCTGCCCTCCCTATCCCCTGGTACCCTTGATCCTTACCAGACAGCTTGCCCTCCTTGCAAAATCGAATGAGAAAGAGGCCAAAGTAGCACAAAAGCTCCTGATGCAGCCCAAGCTTGTGTGACACCACCTTCAACCAGAAATAAGTAAAAAGAAGAGCATTAGGGAGCTGCCATGTGTCCGACCGTAAGGTAAACAACTGGAATGTCCTGTACACGTCAGTAGCAAGTGCTTTTGTGGGGATATGGACAAAGAAATCTTTTTAAAATCTAAAAATAATACATAATCACTTGAAGAAACTTAGAAATACAATAATATAAAGTGAAGAAAATAAAAGCTAGTCCCACCGCAGTGCAGAGACTGGCCCCTGCTGAGGTTGGTTGTCCTATATTGAAGATGGACATGGGTCCTTCATCATTTTGGTGCCTTCTGTCCCCTGGGGGGGCAGCAACCATTCTCTATAAACATCTGTCTTCTGTAATATCTGCCCCTGGGGCCTGCATGCCAGCATTCCTCCCTGGGATCTGGATTACCAGGTACCTGGAGAAGGGCCATTTGCCACCTCTCAGCTGGCATACAAAAGGGCATGGGCTGCCCTCCACTTCTGACACACCAGGCCTGCTTTTCTGATGCTTCCTGTGACACCAAGTGTAATTATCTCTGATGCTTGCTCTGTGAAAACCTCCAGTCTCAGGCATTGACTGCTTTCATTTCATAGTCCTCGTTCATTTCTACTCCAGCAATTTCATCTTCACCACCCCGTCAACCAAGCTGTGGCCTCACAAAGTTGTCTGTCCTTTCACCTTCCCTTAGCTGGAATTTCCACACTACCACACCCTCCCCCACCAGCCAGGTCCTTGAAGACAGAGCTCCCAAGTGATTCCCTTTGAACTCCCAGGGTTTTTTTTTTCTTTTTTTAATTGATACACAAATATCACACACACTTATGGGGAATCATCTGTTATGATACACATATGCACTGACTAATGTTCAATCAGGGTAAGCAACTCTCAAACATTTATCTTTTTTTTTCTTTTTCTTTTCTTTTTTTAAAGAGAGAAGGACAGTGAGAAAGAGAGAATCAATTTTATTTAGTTTCTCATGTGACCTTCGTTGCTCTGACACTTCATTGTGTATGTGGTGCTGGGGTTTGAACTCGTGTCCTTGTGCATGCCAGGCAAGCACCAAAACTGCTGAGCCACCGCTCCAGCCCCTTATCATTTTTTTTCCATGGCAAAAACATTTTAAATCCCTTCTTCTAGTTATTTTGAAATACACAGTAACTGGTCATGGTGGCACACACCTGTAATCCCAGCAGTTTGGGAAGCTGAAGCAGGAGGATCACAAGTTCAAAGCCAGCCTCAGCAACTTAGCAAGACCCTGTTTCAAAATTTTAAAATGGGCTGAGGATGTGTCTCAGTGGTTAAGTAGCCCTAGGTTCAATTCCTGTCACTGCCCCCCAACACCCCCCCAAAAAGAAACAAGAAACATACAGTACATTATTACCATCCACAGTCCCCCCGCCATGCGATGGAGTACCCGATTCATTCCTGGTACTCCCCTAGCCGTAGTGTGGCACCTGTCCATGCACTCTCAGTCTTTATTTGCTAGATCACCTCTCTAATACTCAAGGATTCGCCTCCACAGCACTGCACACACTGAGGCTCAGAGCTGGGCTCCCAGTTCTCCAGCTGGCAGTAGGACAAATACCGTACTCAAAGGGCTACTCTTCTTGACAGAAGTCTGTAAATTCCCTCCTGGGACAGTCTGACTAGGTGGCTGGCATGCATGAGTGTTCTCAGCATGACTATGAACATACGGAGCCTGGGGTACGCTCACAAAGCCCACTCGATGTGCATGCCCTTCCTCTTCTGTTTTCTCTCATTCTTTTCCCCATGTCCTTACAAAACATCCCAGACCCGTGTCTGATGCAGGACTCCCCCACTGGCGCAGGTGAGTGTGTGTGGTAGAAAGTAGCATAGTAAGCATCTTTTCCTAGAGTAAATCTGATCCATGTCCGCTGAGATTTTCCTCTTTTCTGATCCACTTAGCTAAAGTCATAAGCATCAATGCTAAGGATGAGAGTCAAGAGGAGTGAGAATAAATGAAGAGTAGAGAAGCCTTTTATAAATGCTATCGTTTGGCCAGACATGGTAGTGCATGCCTGTAATCCAAGCAGCTCTGGAGGCTGAGGAAGGAGGATATCAAGTTCAAAGCCAGCCTCAGCAATTTAGCAAGTCCCTAAGCAACTTAGGGAGACCCTGTCTCAAAATTTAAAAACAAAGGACTAGGAATGTGGCTCAGTGGTTAAGCACTCCTGGGTTCAATCCCCAGTGCCAAAAACATAAAAATAAAATAAATAAAATGGCTATCATTTAGATCTGGAGTGTACCCCAAAGGCCCGTGTGTTAAAGACTTAGTCCCCAGCTTGGTGGTATAGGGAGGTGGTGGAACCTTTAAATGATAGGGCCTAGGAGGAGGCCTTCAGGTCACTGGAGACATGCCCTTGAAGAGACTGTGGGACCATGTCTGTCTCTGCCCCTCTACCACCCACCTCTCTCCTTCCTCGAAATGAGGTGAGTGGTGTGCTGCTCTGCCCCACGCTTCTGCCATGATGTGCTGGCTCACCACAGGCCCTTGCAACCTGGCTGACCAATCGTGGACTGGAACCTCCAAAACTGTGAGCCAAAATAAACCTTTTTCCTTTTAAGTTGATCTACCTTAACTACTTGTTATAGTAATGGAGAGCTAACACAATAATTTATAAAAATACAAATACAGAATATACTGTCCCTCTTAGCAAGTGCTAGTGATGCTTCAAAGCAAATGCCACCAATAAAACTATAGAAGCGCCACATCTGAGCTTGTTGTGGGCCCTTCCGGAGCCTACCATGGAGTAAAGGGCAGGATCAGGTGAGGCAGACAGGTCATTTCAATTACAAAATTTCAAGGGCAGTTTCATGCAAGCTAGAGAACTTCCCATCCCTGGAATGGATTCCATATAGGTGTGGCTGTGCTCACTTCACCTTTGATGGAAACTCCTCCACTTCTAGGGACCTGATCTAACTATAGGCCTGATCTAACTATATCAGCATCATAAATTTGTGTTCTCAAAAGCCAATGTGGGGGCTGGAGCGGTGGCTCAGCGGTTTCAGCGCTTGCCTGGCAAGCATGAGGACCTGGGTTCAAACCCCAGTGCCACGTACACAACTGAGTGTTGGAGCAACTAAGGCCATGTGAAAAACTAAATAAAGTTGTTTCTCTTTTTCTGTCTCTCTCACTGTCCCTCTCTCTTTATTAAAAAAAAAAAAAAAGCCAATGTGATCAGATGAGAGAGCACACTTTTCTAAGACCACAAATGGACCTTAGCAGATATGTGTGTTTAGTTCTAGGGACACTGAACAAAACAGATGGTTTAGCTTTGAATATTCCTTAATCTGAAATGCCTGGGATCAGAGGTTTCAGATTTTAGATATTTTCCAGATTTTGGAAATCTGAAAAGATATCTTGGGATAGGACTGAAGTCTAAACATGAAATTCATTTATGTTTCATATGCACTTTATACACATAGCCTAAAGGCAATTTTTTTGGGGGGGTGGTACCTGGGCTTGAACCCAGGGGCACTTAACCACTGAGCCATATCCCCAGCCTGTATTTATTTTTTTTTTGAGTCAGGGTCTCACTAAGTTGCTTACGGCTTTGCAAGTTGCTGAAACTGGCTTTGAATTTGTGATCCTCCTGCCTCAGCCTCCTGAGCCACTGGGCTTGTAAGCATGTACCACTGTGCCTAGCACCTGAAGGCAATTTTATACAATATTTTTAGTATACCTGTGTTTTGATTGCAACTTGCCATATAAGGCCAAGTGTGGCATTTTCCAGTTGTGGAATCATCTTGATACTTAAAAAGTTTTGGATTTTGGAGGATTTCAGATATCAGGATTAGGGATAGACAAACTGCACTGAAGTACCCTGGGCTTACTATCCTACTCAGTACCTAGCATTCTCTCCACTTTCAGTAGCAATACAAATACTGATCAATAATCCATCACTGTTTATGGACCACACCGTATTTGTATAATTATGTAGACACTGTCTTGAAAGGTTAAATAACTTCCCAAACTCAAGCAGCTACTCTGGAAGCACTGCCATTTGAATCCAAGGCTCGTCCTAACCCTTGCAGACAGGAGACTCCAAAATACCAGCTTGTAGAGGTGGTGAAAATGTGTAATCCCAGTGGCTCAGGAAGCTGAGGCAGAAGTATCTCAAGTTCAAAGCCAGTCTCAACAACTTAACGAGGCTCTAAGCAACTGTCTCAGAATAAAAAATAAAGAGGGTTGGTGATGTGGCTCAGTGCTTAAGTGTTCTTGGGTTCAATCTCTTGCACTAAAACAAAACAAAACAACCACCACCGATGTCAGCCATGGGTATCTCTAGCATGGCCAGTGAACCCAGGGTGTGAAAAACATGCCAATGATAGTGTCTTCAGGACAAACACATCTGCACAGTTCCAACAATTTCCAAATTATCTCCTACCCTCTAGCCACACCTCGAGATCTCCTGTCCCTGTATCACATCCCTCCCTCAGTGCATCTGATTTTCTGGCTCCCACTCTCACTACGCCTGCCCTTCTCCTCCATTTATGTGTCTGCCTTCCACCCTGTGAGTCCTGGTTTTGAATCTGGGGTTTGTTTTATACATAATACATATAAAACAAATATATATATATGCACATATGTGTGTGTGTGTGTGTATATATATACATATATATATATACATGTATGTATACACACAAATCCCTTCAAGCACCAAGTTCAAAGTCATTAGAAAGATCATTGTGGAATTCAGTATAGATGATTAGCAAGATTAGAAACAGGAAGGCTTGTTTAAGGGCAGCTGTAGAAATCTTGTTAAAAAGTGATGGAACCCTGAACTGGGGTCAGAGCAGGGTATGGAGAGGGTGACAAACATGGGAGATGTTTGGAGCAGAGGTGAAGGAGGAGGAGCTGAGAAGAACTTCTCCATAGATAGCCTAAGCAACTAGGTGCTGCTGATTCCATTCAACAACGAGGGGTAATTAAAAAGCCAAGGAAAGTTTTGGGCAGGGTATATGCAATGATTTTAGTAGGGGAAAAAAGTCTAAAATAAACATTCAAGGTGTAGACAAGGGGTGTTTCCTAATCTGGGGGTGCAGGCTACTACTCTCCTAAGGTCAGGGGTTTCCGAGAGAGATTGGCCCTCCAGACTGGTAAGAGGGGCCCAATGGAGGGTTTAGGTGATGGCAGCCTGAGGCTAGGCTAGCCCATAACAGCACCTCCACTTACAGGAACTTTCCCCTTTGAAATGCCCCAGAAACTTCCCAACTTCAAGTTTATAACTTTATTCTCCCTTATATGTTTCTCTGGAGAATTAGAACTAAAACCCTTCAAAGGAAAAGGGCCTGGAAGCGGAGCCTTGGCAGCATACATGGGTGGGAGAAGAGGGGTGTCCCTTCTGCAGGCTCTCTGGACAGGAGGAAAGCTCTGGGAGGCAGAGCTGGCGAAGACCACATCTGAAGATGGGAGGATGCTTTCTGGGTCTCTTCCTTGCTGTCCTCAGAGAGCTGACTCAAACTCAGGTCTGACCCTCTGCACCCAGAATCAGACCTGGTGGAGTATTGGTGGCAAGGGTTTTCCACGTGGGGGAGGAGAAAGCTTCAAGAAATCCCCTGTCACCCTGTGCTAGGACGTGTCCCCACCGTCCTGAGTATGTTCTGTTCCAGACTAAGCTGTCCATCACCATCCTTCCTGCTCCCAACCCTGGTGCAGCCCATAAAAAAGCATTTAGCCTATTTCCAGGCTATGTCCTGGCTAAATTCCAAGAAAGCAACAGCAGCCTTGGGAATTCCCTCAGAGATCTTAGGAAACGTAATGCCTACAGGGGGATAAAACCAAGGAGACCCGGGAGGATTGGTTGATGCTGTTTCCTCGGTCAATCTTCCAGGAAATCCCAGCACCTCCTATAGGTAAGTCATCCACGGAGTAAAAGAATAGGGAGGAAACTTCTGCAAAGTAACCATGTTCTGGTCCCTGCTTTTAACTTAGAATTATTCCTAAATTCAGCTATGGAGTTGGAATTTTAAAAATGTTTACCTCTAAGACTCTTTCAGCAGTATCCGATGTGAGAATTTCCACTTCAATGCTCTTTCCATTGGGCAGGAATATGTCCAGAGCAGCTTTCTTGGTAGCAACCTCGAACGTGGTCTGTTAGCAAAAGAGGACCAGAGTCAGCCGCCACCCTCCCTGTGCCACCTGCTGCCCTTCAGGTGGAAGGTTCCAAAGTACACCAGAGAGAAGCCAGTGCAGAGGTTTTTGGGTGTGGGTTTTCTGGGGGGGTGGAGTGGGAGTGACAAGAGGTGGGGAGAGATGCCAAGACAGAGCAATATCACAAAGCTTGAAAAATTTCCAAACAACAGAACACCCATTTTGGAGAAAAAAACTTTTTTTAATAAAATCATCCACATCATTGGTGGTCTCAGAATTAACTCTCAACAGTTTTTAAAATTTCCCAGCATCCATTAAAATCCATATCTCACATTTTTTTCTGACATTAAATATGTGTGGTTGTAAAATTGGTTGTAGCAACCACTTTTCCAGTTCTTGGACACCTCATAGATGAACAATGATTTAATTCAGTTCTTCTGTGATTTACCTGGCATAAGCAAGAAAATTAGCCAATCCCACAATTGAAAGGGTCCAATTGCTCCATGTCAGACACCTGATGCAAATGGGTCATGCAGGCTACCCACATTTCTTTCCAGGTCACTATGAATTCAGGTTCCTACGACTCCTTCTCAAGCTTCAGAATTTTCTAGAATGACTCAAGGAACTCAGGAAAATAGTTTATTATTACCAACTCATTTTAAAAGATATAATTTAGGAACAGCCCAACGAGAGATGCACAGGGCAAGGGTGGTGGAGCTTCCAGGCTGACCCTGGGTGAGCCACACTCCCAGCGCCTCCATGCCTTCACTAACCTGGAAGTGCTCCATACCCTGCCATTTAGAGGGTTTGTAAAGGACCCATCACTCATGCCATGTGACTATGTAAACCTGGGCAGGGAGCTTCCCCTCTCTATAACTCATTCCTTCAGTCCTGAAATAAGGATAATCCAGTGCCCATCTCAGAGGGCTGTGGTGAGGATTCTCGGGGATAATGCACTAATGACGTAGAACAGCCCTCATCACACACACTCAGGGCGGCTTGTTGTTTCACTGCAGTGGGGATGAAAGGAAGTTACACAGCTTTGATTTCTGTAGCATCAACAGGTAAGAAATAAAGGAGTCAAGAAAGCTTTAAAACTGGACTTGGGGGCGTATGCCTGTAATCCCAGCAGCTAGGGAGGCTAAGGCAGGAGGATCACAAGTTCAAAGCCAGCCTCAGAAACTTAGCAAGACTCTAAGCAACTATGTGAGGTCCTGTCTCAAAACAAAAAAATAAAAATAGCTGGGGATATGGCTCAGTGGTTAAGCACCCCTGGGTTCAATTCCCAGTTTAAAAAAAAAAAAAAAAAGCAAGCTTTTTCACACTCCTAAGCAGTCAGGTTCTGAGACTGCTGATTCATTATCTTATGCCATCTCTTAAGTCCAACTACTTCTCTCCAGCTCTAACACATTAGACCCATTTGACATCTCCCCTGCTCTTGACTCCTGTAGTAGCCTCCTTAGCAGGTCTGCTTCTTCCATTCCATTCTTCTCCCCACAAAAGTCTGTCTTCCAGCAACCTTAGAAATATTTAAAAATGCAAACTCAAAAATGTCTCTTGCTCAAAACCCTCCAATGTCTTCACATTGCTCATGAGACACCATCTCTTCACCGCTGGTCAGGATGAGACAGGTTGGTTGGCAACTGCTCCTCACCTTCCTTCCTCCTTCTCTCCAGCACATCCTACCGTTTGCCTCGCCCAGTGGAGTTCAGGGCTCCCTCTGTCATCTGGTTCTGTAACCCTACGGTGGCTCCCAAGAGGATCTCAGAGAATGCAGCCAACACAGAGAAAAGCAGCATTTGGGGTAGGGAACTAGAAGAGGGAGCCAGCCAAACTGCCACGACTTTTCAGTCATAATACATTTCCCTTTTTTTTATTTGTATCCCTTACAATTAAAAAAGGCCTGAGATGGGACTGGAGTGGTGGCTCAGCAGGTCGGAGCACTTGCCTGGCATGTCTGAGGATGAAGGTTCAAACCCCAGCACCACATACACAACTAAGTGTCAGAGAAACAAAGGCCAGATAGAAAAATAAATAAAATTGATTCTTTATCTCTCTCTCTAATAATAATAATAATAATAATAATAATAAAAGGCCTGACAAAAAACTGTTAAGCTCCGCCTTATCCACTGTTTGTTGGTTGAATGTTCTTGGATTTTTTTATACTTCATTTGCTCGAAGCTTGATTAGATGACAAATTCCTTCAGAGGAGGATTCTGGAAAATGATCTAATAACACTTGTACTAATATCAACATACACTTGAATCTTGGTGCCATGTTCTCCAAATATTCCAAGTGAAAGAATAAAAAGCAGACTAGAAGCACCTAAACCAGAGCATGTGGAAATGGATTGTATGTACATAACCCTCTGCCCGCCACTGCACATCCTTACCCTGCAACTAGTTGAGAAGGGAACACCAAGTTAAACTCTCCAATGTTCTCTTTCGACATTGCAACACCGGTGTTGGTTGGCAGAACCTCTTCTCAATGGATAACCACCACATTGAGAGAGGGTAGGTGAAAGGGGAACCCAGCTCTGCCCTGGTCAAGTGAGCAAATCAGTGGGCAAATTCCCCTCCATTTCCTTCCTCCTTCTCCCTAGCAGGTCCTGCAGAGGGCCTCACCCAATGGCATCTGACTCACATTCGATTTCAACCTCTTCCACTTTCCCAAGACTCCAACCACACCTACCTGCTTCCTCGTTCCCCCTTAACCTCACCTTCAATAAGTCACAGAGAAAACGCCAAGATGGGAACTGAATCTACTTCTGCCCTCATTCGTGGTCCCGGCTTGGACTCTGTCCATAGCCTCACCCAGTCTTTGTCTCACATTTATTTTTAGAGGTGGCCTCCCTCCACCTGATTCCAGATGGTGGTCCACCCTCCTTCCTCAGGGACTTGGGGCCACACCAGGCCTTCTGCCCACTCCCCTCTTCCTCTCCTCTCCTCTTCTGGCACCTTCCCTACCACGAAAAATATCTCATGCTAAACAATGGAAGACCGAGGCTCTGGGCGAATCATTTCCAAGAAAAAGAACCTGACCTTTTTGACGATGGGGAAAATTCTTTTCTCAGCACTTCACAGGCATGAATAAGGTTAGTCATGTTTAAGCACAACCAAGCATACCTTTTTCTTTTAATGGCTCAGGTGAACTTGAAGAAAAGTGTTGTTTAAGAAAGTAAAGGTATAAAAAAATAGAAAAAAGAAAAAAAAGAAAGAAAGTAAAGATAATCATAGATATTGCTTGGTTCCACAGGAAAAGTACTTCTATATTATATAATAATGAAAACATTGACTTAAGGATTTAATTTTTTAAAATTAATATAACAAAGTTAGGGTGGGGGTGGTCATAGGAGATAGAGCTACAGCCCCCATCCCCCACAACATCAATGGACAAGGTTGAAAAATTGAATACAAGCTAGACAGCCAGGTGCAGTGGTGCACACCCATAATTCCAGCTGCTAAAGAGGCTGAGGCAGGAGGATTGCAAGTTCTAAGTCAGCCTAGGCAACTTAGCCTGTCTCAAAAAGAAAAATAAAAGGGACTGGGGATGTAGCTCATGGTGGAGTACCACTGTGTTAAATCCTCAGTGCCAAAAAAAAAAAAGTCTGAGAGAGAGACATATACACATGTTTATATAATTAGCCTCCAGGTTTTTAAATATCTGAAGAAAAAGCTAAAGGATTTGAAAGTCATTGGCTCCAGAGCACAGGAGACTGTGTTATAATCCTTTTTAATAGTATTTTACTTTTAAAACTCTAGGCACATTTTCTGCTGATTTTAAAAAATAGATGTTTTGAGAATGATATGCTGGGGGAGAACTAATAGCACTGGCAGATCTTCAGTGATGTGATAGAGCGAGGACAAAACAGATAAAATAGACTTGGAGTGGTGATCAAAGGAATTTGGCTCTATCTGTGATCTTTGAATTTTACTACACTGTTCTGATATTTTAATTATATAATGAATAAAATAGAAAAGCAATAAAAGACACAATTAGAGGAGAAAATTAACTTGGTACAGTTGGATTATATTAAAAAAAACAAATGTTAAATAAGATGCTGTCTTGATTTAGAGTGGATCAGGAATGAAAAAGAAAACAGCTGATGTCAGAATGGACAGGAACACATTCAGCTTTATGAAGCCTCATAATCCCCCACTTCCACTGCTGCCCTGATACATGTTAAAACGTGCGCTCTCTTCAAACCTAATCGGACCACCTGAGAAACCTGTGAATTTCCCCAGGAGCTCTGCGTGCAGTGCTGAGGCTCTGCCTGGAGGTGGGGGACGTCTGGCTCTTGGGGTGCTTAGCCCTGCATGGACTCGAGAAGCTCTTACCCCCTCTCACCCTCCATCCAGCTTCATGGTGCCCCTCGTCATTTCTCTACAAGGGAAGTGGGCAATATTCTGAAGAGGAAATGGGGAAATTATCGCCTCCCAGAGCCCCCAAACATAGCCACAGTGAGCAAAACTTTCTAAATAAAAAAAACTGCCCCAGCTTCCCAGGTGCACAAAAACCACTCTGAATGCCTCCTCCGTTGTCCTCTCCTCTAACACGTAGCTTCACGCTTGCAGTTCTTGGGGCTGAGAACACTCCGGTTTATGAAACAGGAACATAAAAAAGTCTTAGTCTACAGATTTTAGTTGTTTTTTTTTTTTTAAGATAGAAGGACAGTGAGAGAGAGGTAGAGAGAATCAATTTTTGTTGAGTTTTTCACATGGTCTTCGTTGCTCTGACAGTTGTGTAAGTGGTGCTGGAGTTTGAACCCACGTACTCGTGCATGTTGGGCAAGCACTGTATCTGCTGAGCCACTGCTCCAGCCCCTAAAGATTTTAATGTTGCCTTTTCAAAAGTTCCTTTATTTCTTTTTTTTTCTGTATGATGAAACTTTATAGAGTTTAAAAGTATACAAAATACTACATGGTTTATGTATGTAATAAAATCATAAAACTTAGAGAAGCCACATTTGAAATGCAGGATAATGGTTACCACTATGTCGAGGAGTGAAAGAACGGAATGGAGAGGCTCTGCGGGAAACATCAATTGTGTTTGTCATGCTGCAAAAAATGCAAATACGGCAAAATATGAAGACATGACTCATTGAGGCGCTGTTCCAGTTCAGACCTGGAATGCTCCCCAAGTGTCCCGTGTGCAATAGGCTTGTTCCTCAGTCTGGTGCTGTTGGGAGTGGTAGAACCTTTATGAGGTAGGGTCTAGTGCGGGGGTCTTCAGGTCAGTGTGTGGGGTGCCCTTGAAGGGGATTTGGGACCCCAGTCACTTCCTCTTTTGCAGTGTTCACTTCTTTGGTCTGAAGTGAGCAATTCTGCTTGGTGTGCGCTTGTTCTTCCTCCCCTTCTTGTGAATGGTTTGTTTACTTAGCATAGTATCCTCAAGGTTCTTCTGTGGTGCACTGTATTTTTTTAAATTTATTTTTATTAGTGCATTCTAGTTTTACATAATGTTGGGATTAGTTGTCACATATTCCTCGATGTACACAATTCAGCAATACAATTTTTTCAATATTCCCCCCGCCAAAAGTTCCTTTATTTCTAAAGTAACCCCAGAGCAAAAATTCAGAGTGTAATGAGTTGGGGCAGGGGGTCTAGACAAACAAAACAGAAGGGATCGCATTGTCAGGCAGTGGGTGGGTGGGCACCTCCACTCTAGAAATATAACATGAACAGAGCAGGGGCTCTGGATCCAGGATCCACAGTGTGGACCCAGGCCTTCCACTCACTAAAAGTGTGTCCCCCGGCTGGGTACTCAGCCTAAAGCAATAGCACCTCCCTCAACAAGTCACAAGAGCAGGAGGCACAGGCCCAGCAGAATAAAAAATGCCCCCAAGGAGGAAAACCCCTCTTACTTTTGAAGCCAGGCTTTGGCCCTGCTCAATGGCAGTTTTCCTGGGAAGGATTTATGGAATGCCATGTACATACACATTTTTAATATAGTGTGTCCTTGTGCAAAGGCAGGAAGATGCTTTTATATTTTCTGAGCCTTGAAGGGCCAGGCCTGGAATGTGTGGTCATTTGGCAATAGCACTAGGAAGCTGTACTGAATCTAGCAGATGCAGGGAAAATATGCGGGTGGAGAAAGTTTTTGCCTAATCCTTGGGCTCCTTCATGGCAAATCCACAAATTGCAGCTCAGTTTGAGCCTCCCAGCCTCCCACCAGCCCAGCAGGAGCAATCCTGCTTCAAGCTCTGCTGCTCCTTTGTCTCCTGCATTGACTACCTCTATGAACTGCCATAGATCCTTCTGGCCCTGAAGGCACTCAGGGGCAGGGTCTGCAGGTAGCAGGGAAATGGGAGTAGGCTCACCCGCCATGCGAAGTGACCACATCTTCCCTTTCATTCACACAAATCCTGATTCTCCTCAGACCTCCAGATAATTGGTTTTTTTTTTTCTTCCTCCAATGGAAAAAAAAATTTAAAAAGCTGAAGTGTGTATCATCTTCCTTCCTGCCCACCCAGGAACTTTCAAAGAGCAGCTTAAATGTCACTCGCTCCAGAACATCACCCAACCATGGTCTCGCCTCTTCACGTCTCCCAGGCACACACTCATCCTATGGTAGTTGCTCCCAGTCCTATTCTCACCAGGTCACCCTTAGAAGATGATAGCATTCACACACCAGGATGAATGGGCGTGTGGCTGCTGGAGGTGGCGGGGTCCATAAATACCACGTCAGGGCTAATGGGGTAAAAATCTGATACATTGTGAGCTGTCTCCTGGAACACAGCCCTGCATCGGAGCACGTCATATATGTCACACGCACAATGCACTCCAGTGTGGGGCCTGGTACTACGACATAGTGCTCACTGCAACCAGTGCAGTCGCCCCAAGACTGCAAACTCTGTGAGCCAGACTGGGCATCCTTTACTGACGATGTGTTGGCTCACAGCAATCATTTAATGTGTATCTGTTGAATGTAGAACAACAGCTGTTGGGATAAAGCAAGGCAAATAGAACAAACGACTTCCTTTTCAAAATAATAATAATGTAAACCTCCTTTTCAGATATTTTCAGGAGTAAAGTCACCTCTGTTCTGATCTCCTTTTTGGAGGCAAAGAGAAAACAATTAGAAGGAAAAAGCATCTTGGATGAAACTTAGAACTAGAACTAGGCCTGAACCACTGGGTGTTGGAGGAGCCACCAAACATGCTGAAATCAGAGCTGCAGGTGAGGGGAGAAGAGGACTCAAGCTGTAACACATAGGCTGTCATCATGAGGGGCTCAGCAGGGCTGGGGGCTCAGCAGGGCTGGGGACTCAATGTTGGGCCCCATTTGACATCATCCAGGTTCAGGGGAGGATGCAGAAATGTGCAGAGACTCCATCTTTGCTAAAAGCAATCTCTTACCATGGTTGGGGAGAGAATGAAGCATTAGCCACAGTAGTTGTGCAGATGATTTTTAAGTGCTCGAAGGGTATTAGTTCATTACACCCTCAAAGCGACCGAGACAGGATTTCTTCTCTCCATTTTACAGGTGGAGAGACTGAGATACAAACAGGCTAAATCAATCGCCTCAAACACACGACTTTAAGGTACAGTGGTCAAAATTTGAACTTGGACCATCTTAGTCCTGAGCCTGACCTGCTTTACCACTACACCAGTTCTGGTGCTGCTGATGTGAGTCAACAGAAGGATTTAAAATACTAAGTCATGAGATGGGGAACTGTGATTTACGCTTCATTGCTAAACCAATTGCTTGGGGCTTATGGCAGAGAATTAGTGAGAAAATGTTCAGAAACAAGATCCAGAAATACCATTGACAGACTCAAGCAACTCAAGTCCCTCCCCTACAGTATGAGTTAGCAAACAGATAAGGGAACAAAGAAGAGCCCTTCCAAAGTTGAACAACAATCCGTAAAGAATTGACAAGGAGGGCTGAAGTGGTAGCCTCAGTGGTTACAGTGCCTGCCTGGCATGAGCAAGCACACGGGTTCAAACCCCAGCACCACATACACAATGAAGTGTCCCAGCAACAAAGGCCACGTGAAAAACTAAATAAAATTGATTCTCTCTCTCTCTCTCTGTCTCTCTCTCTCTCTCTGTCTCTCTCTCTCTCTCTCTCTCTCTGTCCTTCTCTCTTTAAAAAACAAAACAAAACAAAAAATTGACAAGGGACCTATGCAAAAGTTGTGCAAGAAAGGAAGAAAGAAACATAATCCACCATAGGCATAGAAAAAAATACCTGAAAAATTATACCAGTAAGCAAGGAATACATTAATAAAAATACGGCATCTTTAAATGAAGATCTCAAGGAACAGAGAAAGGCCTCTGCAAAGAGGTGAGGAAACAAAGGGATAAAAAGTGAGCTAGCAAATTCAAGGGGAAAGTGGAAGAGAAAAATAAAGACATCACAAAGAAAAACAATTCAGAAGATGCAAGAAGAGACTCAGTGAAATGCAGCTGGGGGCATTAGCTTTTGTATAAAGTTAAAAAAGGCAACTTACTAGAGAAGTAAAACCAGGTACAAGCTATCAGAAAAAAATATATGCAAAACAAAGCTCCACAACACTGATACTCTATGAATGACTTTTTTAAAGCGTTGAAAATAAAATCCATAATGTACCCCCAAAAGAACTAAAATCAAACTTATCTTTATAGGTACTCATAGAACAATCCTCAAGATTTTAAGTTTTTATTTCTTATTTAAGATTTTAAGTTTTTAAAAGCAAGGCCCATGAGTTTCTCTAGGCACAGAGGGCATACTCAGTGGTAGAACACTTGCCTAGCACACACAAGGCCATGGGTTCAATCCCCAGCTCCACACACGCACCCAAAAGTATGTCGGGGATGTGCTTATATTTGAATATGCAGAGAAATGTGTAGAAAGAACACACATTGAACTGTGAATAACAATTATCCTGGGGGGGCGCTCTGGGGAAGAAAGTTATCTTCCATTATATACACTTTTGTTTGACTTTTGTTGCTATACCACCACCTCAACACAAACTTTTCAAAGGAAAATTAAGTATATATGTAAACCATTGAGAGTATATGAAAATATAAACCACTACACCATGGAAGGCTGTAGGGCCATTTTTAGGGTTGAGGAGGGTCAATCAATGGAGCAACACAGTTGGACCCCTGTCTAAATAAAATTTGCTCTCATCTTTGCAAATCTGATCAAGGTATCATTCTTTTCCTCTCATGAGGGCTCCAATGCAATGGTAAATTATTATATAACCTTAATCATTTCCGAACTCTTTCATTTAGTCAAGCTCATACACACAGGCATAAAAATGTTTCCAAATGTACAATTAGAAGGAGTATGTGCGAAACAAATAGACTTAGCAAAGTTCCCACTGTGGGGACAAGTGGGTAGTGGTTCTTTAAACCATCCACTGAAAGGGAAATTCTATATGTCACTCTTCAGGCTGGATTTCTCCATTTACCATAAAGGAGCAGAGAATATAGAAGTAACAGCTCTCAGAGCTTTCTATCCTCGTACCTTCACCATGGCACTCCTGGAAATCTCAATAACTAAAACTCGGTATGGGATCCCTGAGTGATAAAGCTGTATAGTTCTTCATCTGTACACTAAAGCTGCCCCCCTCAGGACAGTTTTGACACGGATGGTACTTAGGCTACAGAAAAAGGTACCTGCTTTGAAAAATTAGCCAATGGTTCATTTTCCATGTAGAATCTAAACCTCTCTGTTAGTTAGCTTTTTGTTACTATGATCAAAATACCTGAAAAAAACAACTTAGAGGAAGAAAGATTTATTTTGGCTCACGGTTTCAAAAGCACAGTCCATGGTTGGCCTGCTGGCTGGCACCAAGTCAGAAACATCATGGCCAAAAACTATGGCAGAGGAAAACTGCTCAGTGCGTGGAGGCTGGGAAGGAGGCAGTGAGAGAGGGAGAGAGGAGGAGAGAGAGAGAGAAGAGGAGGGGAGTGGAGGAGAGAGGAGAAAGGGAGAGAGGGAGAGGGGGGAGAGGGAGAGAGAAGAGAGGGGAGGGGAGGGAGAGGAGGGGAAGAGGAGAGGAGAAAGGGAGAGAGGGAGAGAGAGAGGGAGAGAAGGGGAGAGAGAGAGAAGGGGAGGGGAGGGGAGAGGGAGGAGAAGAGAGGAGAAAGAGAGGGAGAGAAGCCAGGGACAAGACATAGTCCCCAAGGGTGTGCCCCCCCCCAGTGACCTGCTTCCTCCAGCCATGCCCTACCTGCCTACAGTTACCAGCCAGCAGTCCATTCACTTCATTAATCCAGCAATTGGATCAATTCACTGATGAGGTTATATCCCTCACGATGCAACCAATTCACCTCTGAACATAGTTGCACGACCTACCACATGTGCTTCTGGGGGGACATTCCAGACCCAAACCATAATAACCTCCAAAATAGGAATCACCCTCCAACCCACTCGACATCTACCCAAGTCCAGGCTCCACCGAGTCGATGGCAAAAGCACACTCGTGCACACTGGCAAGCACGCATGCTTCAGAGACACGTGCTCTGCAGAGAGACAACGACCTCAGTAAGGAGCAGGAAGCTTACCAGCTGGACCAGTTTTAAAAACTCAGTGAAGACATCACTTCTCAGCATGTTTGGGTCCGAAGTTACTGAAAAACATGGACAGCGAGCTGGGTGAGCACAGGCCCGGCTGAGCCTTTACTATTGCTAATTTATCTGTCCTCCAGGGGACCCTCCATGCCTCGCCAGCACACAGTGACCTCTGAAATACAGGACAATCCTCCAAGCTGGCCTCCTCCAGGCATCCTGAGCAACAACATGAACCCATCCCACAAATCCAGGTGACAGTGTTCCCAGGAATCTCACCGTATCCCCGCATCCTATGCTGCCCAATGTCCATCTTATGTCCTACTGGGAAGTTAATGTGAAGAAGCAGGGCTAGGGTACAGCTCAGTGGTAAAGCACTTGTCTAGCATGTGTAGGCCTTGGGTTCGATCCCCAGCACCATGCACACAAAAAAAATTTTTAAATGAAGCAAAAACATCTTAAAAGTTAGATCTAGGCACCCAGTTTGTCAAGACATATAGGAATTTGAAAAATTTTAAATCAACTAATAAGGGCCAATTGAAAGTACCTCTTTGAATGAGGGGAGCTCTCAAGAGGTTACCCAAGAAGTGACAAGATAGAATTGAAGCGCTTCATTCTATACTTACAGAAGTGCTGCCACCCTACCCGCCTCCTGCCACAGCCTTAGTTTTAAAGCTCCATACAGCAGTTGCTAGATGCTCTGACCAGAGCTGCAGAGTAGACGCCCTCTCACGAGCTGCAGAGGCCTGGCACTGCCAGCCGGCTTCCTCCTGGCTTGTCTCCTTCCCACAGATCCTCTTGGGTCCTGTTCTTGAGGCAACTTGTATACTTACTAAACTGCTTTTAAATTTCTTTTTTCTGGTTTTTTTTAAATGTTGTTTTACTGATTTCATCAAATGAATTCTATTGACTTTCCAAACTAGCTCTGACTTCATTATGAGATACACCTTCCCAAACAATGTCATGTTTAAAAAGAGAGTCTTGGGGGCTGGAGCGGTGGCTCAGTGGTTTCGGTGCTTGCCTAGCAAGCACAAGGACCTGGGTTCAAACCCCAGCACCACGTACACAACTAAGTGTTGGAGCAACTAAGGCCATGTGAAAAACTCAATAAAGTTGTTTCTCTCTTTCTCTGTCTCTCTCACTGTCCCTCTCTCTTTAAAAAATAAATAAATAAATAAAATAAATAAATAAAAAGAGAGTCTTGGTAACATGAGATATTTTTTATAAGAGTCATTCCCTCTGTTTTGAGGGATAGTTTTGGGGTGGGGGAGGGGACTCGTCTCATTGTTTTGCAATAGATGTAGCAAATATGCAAACTAACTTTGTATTCTTTAGCATGGATCTTAAGGATGAAGAAAGATGCTAAAAAAAAAAGTACTGATCCAGCTAGTACTTACTGTATGACTACTAAGTCATACAGGCACTGTACTAAGCACTGTATGTCTTAGCTAATTTAAACTTCATGACAAACCCTAAGCAACTATTATCATCATTTTATAGATAAAAACACTGAGATTCTGAGGAGGTGTCTTGCTCAAGGTCACACACTCACTGAGGGAAAATGTAGGATTTGACTTCTGGTCTGCTTCTAGAGTCCAGGCTCCCAGTTATTACACTAGATTGTGTCAGAGGATGCACAAGATATCCTGATGATGTGGATGAAGACCAGGCCTGGACCACTGGCCCCTGAAACACTGTGATCACTTTTTTAAAGGTATTAATAAAGGTATAGTTTGCTAAGACCTGAGAAAACAAACCAGGAGAAAAATGAAAATTTAGAAGATGCATTTCAAGCTTGCAAAGTCTTATTCAACAGATCTAAAAGAGGTACGTTACAAAAATTAGTAGGAAGTAGATGGTTTCTAGAATTTTGGCTGTGTTTAAAAAAATACGTAGTCATGAAAAAGAATAAGGTAGATCTACAATTGCTCATGTAAAATGATCTCTAAGATACATAATTTAAATGGAAAAAGCAACAATCAAAAGAAAAAAATTTTCTTTAGCTGTGAAGGACATTAGCATGATAGTTGGTGAAGTTTAAATAAGGTTTCTAGATAACATGACTGTATAAATGTTGATTTTATGATTTGGATAACTATATTGTGGTTATTATAAGATCATGTCCTTGATCTTAAGAAGTATCAAGGATAAAATGATTTTGGTGTATAACACTCAAACCCTTCAAAAAACATACATATGTTCATAACATACACATACACAATGAGAAAGAGAATGATAGAGCAAATGTAAAACGTGAACAATTGGGAAAATTGGTGATGAATATACAGAAATTCTTTGCATTGTTTTTGCACTGTGTCCTTAAATTAGACTCTCAGAACAAAATGTTTTAAAGAATTAGGTACAGAAATGTTCGTATAGTAAACTTCAATTTGTGTTGAACACAAAAAGATGGACACATACTCTAGTGTACACACAGATTGCTCCCGGGGAATACTGGAGCCACTGGTAATAGAGTTTGCCTCGAGGGGCTTGGGGTGGAAGGGAGACTCAACCTTTCATAGCATACTGCCTTGCATAGTCCGTATTTTTAAAAATAGCATGGGTATAGACTGATGTCTAATTTTAAGGTCTTTAAATACTTTCACGCTAATTTTGCTCTTTGTCCGCAACCCCCTCTTTTCGAGGAGAGCTTCATCTGGCCAACCACTGTCTTGCACAGGCAGCATTTGCAGGAGCCGGGACCCAGGCAAGACTGTGGTACTGTAAGCCTCACAGGGGCCAGAATAGAACTCTGAGCTCCCTTGGTGCCTCCGCACAGCCTCTTCCAAGGCAGAAGTGCCATCTCTGGCACTATTAATAGACACCTCTGGTATCTACCTACAGCTTTCCTGTGCATGCTTCAGCTCACATCTTAATCCACAACACATTTCTTTGATTTCTAAAGTCAAAGTCAAAATACAGCACCCAAGGGTGAATCTGAACATAAAGCATTTTTCACATTTTTATAAGTGCATTATAATTGTACACAGTGATGAGATTTGTTGTTACATATTCATACATGCACACAGTACAACAATATAATTTGGCCAATATCACTCCCTAGTACTACCCCCCCACCCTCACCTCCTCCCACCCCCGGTTCCTTTCTTCTTCTACTGATCTCCCTTGGATGATGATGATGATTTTACTTTTCCAGTTTTTATTGATTGTATGAGAACTGTTTAGTATCTTAGAGTTGTAAAATATATTTTACTTTTTTTTAACTTCTCCTTTTCCCTTTTCCTTTTCTTTCCTGTCTTTCCTTCCTCCTTCCGTCTCCCCTTCTCTTTCTTCTACTCTACTAGACTTCCTTTAGCTCATCTATTAATTTGCATTTGAATGGTTCTTTCTGTAATTTTATCCTTCCCTCCCCATTTCCTTTATTTTACTCTGGCTTCCACATATGAGGGGAAACATTCTACCCTTGAGTTTCTGAGTTTGGCTAATTTCACTCAGCATGGTATACTCCATTTCCATCCATTTTCTGCAACTGTCATAATTTCATTCTTTTTTTTTTAAGAGAGGACAAAGAGAGAGAGAGAGAGAGAGAGAGAGAATCAGTTTTATTTAGTTTTTCATGTGGCTTTTGTTGCTCCGAGACTTCGTTGAGTATGTGGTGCTGGGGTATGAACTTAGGTCCTCGCACATGCCAGGCAAGCACTGTAACCACTGAGCCACTGCTCCAGCCCCCAATTTCATTCCTTTTAATAGCTGAGTAGAACTCCATCGTATGTGTGCGTATGTACGCATGTGTGTGTATGTATATGTATGTGTGTGTATATATACATACACACACATACATATACGTATATGCATATTATATATATATAATATATATATATCACAATTTCTTAATCCATTCATCTAACTCTGGGTATCTGTGTTGATTCTTATTTAGCTGTTGTGAAGTATGCTGCTATATACATTGATGAGGCTGTGTTGCTGTAGTATGCTGATTTGGGATCTTTTAGGAAGATTCCCAGGAGTGGGATAGCTGGGTCAGAAGGTGGTTCATCCCTACTGTTTTGAGCATTCTCCATACTGCTTTTCCAGAGTGGCTGCACTAGTCTGCAGGCCCATCGATAATCCACAAATGTTCTTTTCTCCCCACCACCTTGTCCCCATTGATCATTTGAACATAAAGTATTTTTAAAACCCAATGCAACGGACACAGATTTTATAATTCCATACATATAAAATGATCAGAATAAGCAAATCTTTAGAAATACAAATCAGAGTATCAGTTGCCAGGACCTGGTGGCTCACTGCTAATGGGCGCTAGGTCTCTTTTCAGGGCAATGACAACATTTTAAAACTAGATTATGGTGACAGTTGCACAATTATATAAATATGTTTAAAAATATATAGAATTATACATTTTAAATGGATGAAATTTGTGAGGTGCAACTTATATCTCAACGAATCTTCAACAACAACAAAAAAAGAAATCCAAATACATACCATTTTGCAAATATTGCTCCAACTGGTCCCTCCTCTTGTCAGCCATAGCTGTGGTCATTGCCAGATAGTACTTTGGTGGAAAGGGCGGCAGGCAATTTCCAAAGACCCGCCTCAGCTGAAAGATCCAGAAAATACAGTTCAGACAAGTGAGACTCCAATTCAAGGTTGAGGGGATACGAAAGCCTCAGAGGGGCACAGTGGCCCAAGACCCTGATTCCAGCCACTTGCAATAGGGAGGGCTGAGGCAGGAAGATCTCAAGTTTGAAGCCAGTCCTGGCAACTTAGTGAGACTCTGACTCCTCAAAATAAAGAATCAAAAGGGTTGGGCACACAGCTCAATGGTAAAGTGCCCTTGGGTTCAATTCCTAGTACTGGGGGATGCAGAGGTGGGAGGATACTAAGGCTTCCTCTTAGACCAAAACTCAGTACTTTGTTTAAAATCCACCCTTCTTGGAGGCCAAAAGGAGGAAAAGAGGATAATTTTATTTTCTTAAAGATGAATATAGGGAGCTGGAGCGGTGGCTCAGTGGTTACGGCGCTTACCCGGCATGCGCAAGTACACGGGTTCAAACCCCAGCAACCATTGTATACAACTAAGTGTCAGAGCAACGAAAGTCATGTGAAAAACTCAATAAAAATTAAAAAGAAAGATGGATATATTACAGCATATACTTTTTTTTTAAGAGAGAAGGAGAGTGAGACAGAGAATCAATTTTTTATTTTTTAAAGAGAAAGGGACAGGATGTGAGGGAGAGAGAGAGACTCAATTTTATTTAGTTTTTCATGTGGCTTTTAGTGCTTTTTTGTTGTTGTTATTGTGTCCGTGGTGCTGGGGTCTGAATTCACCTACTTGCACATGCCAGGCAAGCACCGTAACCACTGAGCTACTGCTCCAGCCCCTAGAATTAATTTCATTTTTAAATTTTTATCTGGATTTAATTGGTCCAACAGTTGTGTATGCAGTGCTCAGGTTTGAACCTGGGTCCTCATGCATGCCAGGCAAGCGTGATACCACTAAGCCATTGCTCCAGCCTCTAGCATATGCTCTTAAGATGCTATCACACAGTTCTGTGTGATAACTCTAGCCTAACTGTGGTAGAGTTGGGGTGTATTTTGATTTGCCATTTGTTTATAAGAATGCCCACCATTCTACATCATATAATAGTTCCTTAATTCATTCCATAACAATTCCATGATCTTCATGATTATAGTTAGGAATTTAACTTCCAAACCCAACTCATACCATAGCTGAATGTGACAGACAAATGTTCACCATTGTGCAGCCACTAGTCACAGAAGCTATGAACACTTGAAATGTGGCTAGTCTGAACTAAAGAGCTACAGGGGCAAAACACACTCCAGATTTCAAAGACTTAGCTTGAAGAAAAGAGAATGGAAAGTATAACTTTTAATATTGATTAAACATTTGAAATGATAATATTTCAGATGTTTTAAATTAAATATATAATTAAAATTAATTCCACCTGTTTCTTTTTACTCATTTTAATGTGACTCCCAGAAAATTTAAAATTACATACATGGCTCATATGATATTTCTATTGGATAGTGGCTAACTGGCTACAGAATCCTCTAAGGCTGACATATAATCCCACTAAAAACCCAGGCAGGCTGTTCCCTCCCACCCCCCCACATATGACTCAAGATCACAGTTGTAATTTTTTTTAAGAGAGTGAAAGTGAGAGTGTATGTATGTGTGTGTGTATGTGTGTGTGTGTG